>DWTW01001139.1:0-13404 GCA_018246275.1 Papilio slateri | reverse complement strand
AATATTCACTAGACTTTTGTGTTAAACCCATAGATTAACAATAATTATATTCATTATTACTAAAATATTTTACCATTATATCAGAATCCTCCCCATGCATGATTCCGTGAGTACACACATAGAGTAAATATCGGAATAAGAGAATAACACTAATTTTATTTGCCCATATGCTCGTGTCTCGTAATTGAAACAGAAAAGGGTATTCAAAAATAAATTACACATCCAATCCATTTAATACAGTATGTTGCAATTTTATCAGATGTATTTTTGGCAAACAGTAATCGCAAGTGGCAGTTGCAGGACGGCATTTCACTATTGTATCGTCGAACATCGTGTAACATGCTGAAATTGTTAACGAAAATATGAATATAATGAGAAAATCGAAGTAACTATAACGGGTACAATTGCCAGTAGTAGTGAGATCTAAATATAAATTTTTGTCTGTGCGCCTATTCTTACCGTGTGCCATTTAAGATTGTCAGAGACTTACTAGTGACAATTCCCGCGCCGCAATCGTAAAGAATCTGGGTTAGATTACAATAAGGTTCGATTTCTCCACGCACAAGCGGACCCCGAGACGCCAGTAATTCAATTTACCGGGATCGACTTTCTAAATGATGCACCAAACTCATTTGCCAAATGACAAGTGAAATGGCTCGCTGCCATTTTAGTTTCGCGAACGCTGTGACATTTAGGTCTGCATCCAGATGAATCCGGATTATCGCGATTAGCGATCTGTACTGCACCGGACCGGCTTTATCTGCTTGTTTAATGTCCGACGGCAGATTCTTAATCGTTACGCTTAAAAGGTTGTCAGGTGGGTAGCGGCTAAGTGCAATATGCTTGTGGTATAGTACGATAAATGGACGCTTTGATAATGAGGCAGAATGAAACATTGGGTACAGGTTCCCTTTATATTACTTGTCGCAGATTATCGCATTGTGTTTTTATTGTCGGTGGAAAGGTCTGCTCGTACACGTTGAAGTATCTCGTTTGCATGTACAGCTAAGATCTGGCCCATTTTCCTTCATTAGAAATTTACGTTTAAAGATTATTTTACATTGTTCTTATCTTATTCAATGATATGTTGTAGCAATAAATGTCCATTCCAATATACAAGTTAGTATTGTTAACATTAAACTATGAACATTTTAAAAGTCGTATTTATTCTGTTTTATTTGCATTTCTCTCGTCATTGACCAATTTAATTTAATCCTAACAATATCTTTCTTACTTGTATTGTTCATATTTTTATAATGCAGAATATTGAATTATCTTCTATTTTCTTACTAATCACTGGTCTTTTTGCCCTAATTTAATAAACCGTAAAACAGCTGTCGCGTTATCGACCGGAAACAGGGTTTGTCGTTGAAATAATTAGAGCTACGAGTAGTTGTAGAGACATTCCACGGTCAACAGCAGTAAATTGACGTCGACTGCTGCAGATGACGTCACGGCCGCGAACAGCGGTCGTCGGGCACGTGCTTTGATGTTCTCCGATTCATGATAACGGCCATTGTTGTGATGCCGACTTCTCTAATATTAGACCATCCTATCAGTTTGTTCCTTTGATTTCAAACATTTAGCACATGTAACAACTGTAATTTACTACAATTACGAGGAGACGATGTGACAATAACAGTTTTTTTATCTAAATGTCATCACAAATAAAGGGTTTCCTTTGTTATTCTTGTAGACTAACAATCACAAAACGCAATGTAGGTATATTACAACGTAAAAACATTTGCGTGTTTATCTTATAGAAGAACATGGCACAAATCTATTAAATATTTTTTAGCTTCATCTAAAAAAAAAATAGATTTGTGCCGGAAAAGATTCGACTCTTTATGCTGAAATTTCAATTAAAACTTAAATATAAAATACGTGCGTTAATATCAGAGATACAAGGCTATTATATATTACTTAGAATATAATTGTAATCTTGCTTAAATCTAATATATGGCAGAGTAAAAAGTTATGCAATGAAGATTACGCGAAATCATCTCGCGTGGGCGAGGCGGCGAGGGGCGGTAGCGGGTGCAGCTGCACCGATGGCTAACTGCGGTACTAAGTGTCACTGCACATGATAAGCCGGCATGACATAGAGCCCAGGAAACTTCTCGCCACTGTGGCTTTCCTTGTTAAAAATATATCTTGAGCCCTTATCGATGCAACTATGTTACTTGATAGTTCGTTATTCGCCACGTGTATCTACCATTTACGAATAAACTCTGTATTTAGTTATTTTTTTAATACGATTACTATGAATGATACTTACAATTATTACCAATACGATTAAGAATACTATATAATAAAATGTAACTGGTGGCTGTCTGTACATGGAAGATATATGAGAAAAATTATTGGGGGCTTTTATCAACCCAATAGAATTCTAAATAATGATTGTTAGATTTTTTTCTGTTTGTGCATTTGTCACGCTAATCACAGAAACGGCTTTACTGATTGAGGTGCGATGTCCACTAATGTATTGTTGTCAGCTTCACTCAAAATTTAGTGCTTGTTTTATATTGTAGAATATTTGTTTTTGGATGAAACTTTAGTTAACTATACTCGTATTATTATGATGTGTCAAATGATGGTGGTAAAAATTTTATATAAAGAAAAAATGGATATTTTGGGGGATACTCCTCCTATGTAAGTTGATCTCAGATCTATATCATCAATCATATTAAATAGTGTCCAGCTTAAGCTGGGCAGGCATCGATTAGACACGACCAATGTTTGTACTTACAGCATTAATTATCACAAAATTCGGTCTGTATGCTTTTGTAACATATTTTTTTAGGTTAGGCTAATAGCAAGTAGGTAATAAATAATAAATATGTAATAAAACATATCATTTCATTTAAATTAAATTGCCCGACAGGTGATACCACGGGGCACAGCTGTCTATAATAGATTGATTGATGTCGAGTTCTTATTAAATATTTTTTATTTGTAATAATGTGATCGGTGGTATACACATAGTATATCTATAGGTAGATATACAGAATATGACGGTTGGTTAAAAGGTGAAAAAATTTTGTTTAGATTTTTTGTCTGTGCCGACAATACATGAATGAATATTGTTTTCCGGATCATCATCACCTCCCTGCCCTTTTCCTACTTGTGGGGTCGGCACATGCTCCATATTTGTATAGGTTTTGGCTACAGTTTTCACGGCCGGCCGCCTGCCTGACGCCAACCCTCCACGGGAATTGTTTTACGGTTATCCGACACAATTATGGCAAACCGTCATCTCATCTGACGTGTCCTTAATACGTCCACGCAAATATCGAGGTCAAAATTCCATTTTATCCGAATTTGTTCGGACATATCATATATTCATCGTTAACGAATCATGCTTTTTTAACCACATATCCAATTACATAAATTAGGAAAGGAAAATATGTAATAAATTAACTCGATGTACAAGTCTTATACATTGAATAATATAATATATTTTGCAATTTTATTAAATGACTGAGACTGTATCTCAACGATTACATCTATTTACTAAGTGTAGGTAAAATATTTGGATTAGACGTTATCCTATTGTTTACGTAAAGTTACTTTGTGCGTAAACGAGTTGTATATCAATATCTTTCGGTATTAATCTTAATATTAGCAGTATTACCTGGCAACATTTAGTTAAAAATATTAATAAATAAATTATTAATTAGCTAGTTCAAACTGTTTTCATACTGTGTGTTCTCAACTAACGGAAACGTACCTTACAATGCAATATTAATAAATTAAAGACATTACGCCTAAGCAGGCTACAGCATTAACAGATGGAAAGTGTTATGTATTGACATCGCAACGAGGCGTGTTCCATCTCACTGCCGCTATAGCCGCTATCGCTTCGTCATAAATAGGTCTTATGGTCGCCTTCTTCTTTCTCTTCTTTTTTTCTGTTTAGAATAAGACTACACGAACGGTTAATTAATACTAATGTTTATAGCATTAAGGATATCTTTAGTAATTGACAAACGTTAATAAAAATTTTGCATGTTATTTCAATAATGGCAAAACATGTTGAACATTTTAATATTTATAAGAACCTATTATACCGTGTTTTATGCAAACAAATATATTATTATTATTATTTCTTCTTATTGCGCCGTTTGGCATTAAAGTATGATATTACTTTTATATACAAAGCTAATGCTGTTCTTCCTTAATTTCATTTCATTTCTTTGTTTTATTTATATTTCTGATAATTACGATTCCTAGGCACGAATAAGAAAAAAATAATCATGTGAAATCATATATCAATGTCAACAATCAACTCATTTACCATTAGTACCTTCTCTGCAGCCTTCAATCCTCTTTGCAAATACAATATGAAATTTTAACGAGTGATTGTTGTGTAGTGAACCCAACTTTATTTATAATTTTGACCTTTATAATGTATGCGTTAAACACAGAGCATTGAAATAAAGAAGCAGGTTTTAAATGTTCTCTTGAAAATATAGAGAGCAATTTAGAGTAATATTAAGTTAACCCATAACAAATATGTCGCGAATCAGATATGTTTTCATGTAAAGTCAACTTCTTTTAACTGTTGTCTATCTAGTCCTTGTAAACATTTAATATAGATTTAAATAATATTTCACAATGTTGCATTATTTCTATAGACCAAGGCATGTTATTCTTGCAAAGAGATGTCTAATGTATTACCCACATATAAATTAGTCTCAAGTAGAATGAGCGTGTGTTCAACCTGCTTTCCCATTATGGTAACTTTCCTATAATACTTGGACTATTAATGGACAATAGTCGAATTTACGATACATATAGAAAGTGTAAGTGGCGTCGTAGTATTTCATCCGATAAGCTATTCTGTATCGCATCAATAGCGGCCTCGATAAGGGTGCGGCGATCTGTACGTCAAGCGATATTGGACTTTTATGTGTCGTAAAGTTTCCAATGCATTGACTGCAAGTGTTACAGTTCGGGTAATCGCTCCGCAACAGTTGCAAGTGCTCTGGATTTAGTGTTGTTATATTGTGTAATCTGCCAGTTATTGCCGTTGTGCAAGTAGCAATAAAATAAAGTTTAGAATCAGTCTGTACTATTATCAGAAGTATGTAATAATCATTTGTACAAAATAGGACTTTTGCTGTCTCCAAACTGTTTATGCGAACTTTCTTGTAACCTAGCTTGTGGTGGTTCATCTGGTACAGAGTAAAAACAGCTTCCCTGAAGGTAATAAGATTCTTATTACGGTTCGATCTAAATAAAACTCAAATCCTGGGGGGAATATTGTGACCAACTTTAGCTTAATGTTAAGTGCTGTAGGATCCGTAGTTCTTGCACCAGGTCTAACAGTACACCTAATTATGCTTGAAGTTGGGCGAAATTTGAGAGACTTTGTGAAGGCACGTGGGTGGCTTTAATTACGCCCAGTTCGCCCACAGCGAGTTCTGATAAACTATCGGTGACTCATCGCCTGGCTGCCGGTAGTGACGTATTAAGTGAGAATTTCCCTGCTATCAATTCATTTAATTTAATGAATACTGGTTTTATTTCCAATACGCCTAAAATACAACGGAAAGCTTATTTAATTTTAATGCTTTCTTTTGCAATGTAATGACTGTAAATTGGCCGGAAATAATAACAGATTATTGATTGGCTATATTCTGCCTGACGTTGGTAAACTCAGGTGGTTCAGGATTGTGCTTTATGAGGCTATATTCAGCAGTGGTTTGCTTCTATCAAAAATTTATCTATATTGATTTCTTGTTTTGGTTATCACGGAACAATCTTGTTAAATCCGTTATCATATTTCACATACTACCTAATATTATTTTTCAGTCATTGTATTTCATCTCATTTCATCAATGTACGTACATCAATTAAACATAAATTAGTTGTTTTTTTTTTATGGAAAAAGGTGGCAAACGAGCAAGCGGTCACCTGATGTTAAGTGACCGCTACCCATAGACAACTGCAACAAGGAAATAAGTTGCAGATGCGTTGCCTAAGTTAAATTAATAGACAGAGGAGAGGAATAGACAGAAAAAAGAATATTTTCTTTTCCTATCCATCCTTTCCTCGTCCAATATTTATAACGCCTAATATATTTATTTCCCATCCGTAATTTGGTAGTTAGTGGTACTACCCCAAATATTTAAGCGTATATGCACTGTAAACCTGTACGAATTAGGATCAGGTCGGTAGTTTATAATGCATTTATTAGATGTAAGTATACCGTCCGGGTGTGCAAGAAGATTGGTCATGTGAGCGTCAATTGTGGGGCCTCAGGTTTTCCTGTCAATCTGCCGTCGCTTCCCGCTTGCGGAGTGGGTCGACTGCGCAGATTACATGCCGACTCATTCTACATCAAAAATACGCGACGTTAATAGATTTGTTAAACAATTTATAAGATACATTAATCCAACTATAAACTATTATAATCTGCCAATAAATTATAAAATAAGAAAATACATTATATTATTTAACAAATAAAAAGTAAAGGATACTGATCATTCAGAAGTGAAGAGGTAAAAAAAAATTAATTTCGATAACTTAAATAAGTTAGGTGCCGTCTACGTAAACATTGATATCTCCACCCTGGTACTATAAATTAAATAAAAAGTTAATTTAATAAACCAAAAAAAACAGACTTATTGTAAGAAAGAGCTAAAAACATGCAAACAAGACATATACTTATCTCATTACTAATCGACAGTCGGAGGCTACCTGCTACCTACACAGACTATCAAAAATATCGTGACCTGGTTTTTAAAACATATTACAAACGAACGATTTACGAAACATTTTTAGCTTTTATTACCCGAATCATCTCCCTACCCTTTTCCCACATTATGTGGGGTCAGCATAGTATAGAGTGAAGTCCATACTGGCTACAGATTTACGGCCGGCCGCCTGCGTCACGCCAACCCTCCTCGGGAATTTAATTTATTTTTTTTTTATCTGAATGATTTTATTTTAGCATCTACTCGTTAAGTTGTAGATAATGATAATTATGATATTAATAAAGATATGTAAATTTTGAAGGTCAGATCAAAACGGATCCCTAAGTTATTGACAGTTTAATGGTTTACGTCTACTATAAGGGTTTTGTGTTGATGTCATATTAGCTATGACATGCCGGGGAAAAATACGCATCTAGTGACACCTGACTATTGAAAATTCGTCAAGCCGTTCAGGTTACATGAGGTCACAGTGGAAAGAAAATAAATACGTACACTCTTTCTACTACGTTGTCTATGTAGAGGAAAGTACAATGGGTGTGTAACAGCACCTTCATACTAAACTGTCGCTTGAAGAATGCTACGTCCACTTGTGTACCAGACCAGAAGTGGCCTGTGGACTCGTGGACTTTGTTTGCCGAAGTAAAATGATTCCATTTTTAAAAGTTCTCGCTTCTGTTTACCCATACAAGACATTCCTCTAAACGCATGGCATATACTACTCGTGCACAATAACATGAGACCTTAGTCCAATGACGTCACAGCGGCGTGCTGGTACAGTATACAAAAAAGTTTACGGCGTCAAATAATCTAACGAGACTAACGGACATGGTAAGCTATACCATGTCCGTTAGTCGTCCGTCGCTTGCCGTACACGTCGGGAGGTCAGCATTGGCAACAAATATGGCACTCGGTCATAAGTAATAGGTTACTCGCAAACGATTCCCTTCCGCTAATCAACTAACTCAATTACTGCAGGCCTAGATACAACCCGAGTATCGGCAATGATAAATGCAGTATGTAGAACGAACAGACAGATATATGCACTACTTTTTATTACACAATTTTTGTGAAACACAATCTTTGATAGAGTGATCTTACAAAGCGTTGCCACAACCTTGACTTGGATTCTTAGATTTATTAAATCTTAAAAAAAAACGACACCAGATCATATTGACAATAAAATATTATGCTACACACACAGAACACACAATTATTTTTCACCACAAACCGTTTAGCATTATATCAATATTAAAGATCAATTTACCTTTAGTTGATATAGGTGGTGGTGTTAGCGGCAGTCGCTAGATGGCGTTGCCAGCGTCTTTAACTCCTACATGTGCAATTTTCGGCCTCCTACTCGCTAATCTCTTCAGATGAAATAATGATTACTTACGGTCAGCACATGTACACTTGGGCTTAGAATAACTATAATAGTATTTGGAGAAATATTGATTAATTTTAATACTACAACAAAATTAATATCCATAAAAATTTAAAATTATAAAACGAATTATTTGTTATAGTGCATTATACACCTCCACATTAATTTCCTCATACCAAACGTGTATCACATATATTTCCTACAATGTTACAATAAAGAATTTTCTGCGACCTGATTTACGCTAGTTATATCTTGCTTTATTAATGTTTCCTCTTCTGAAGGCATATACCTTTCTGCACGTCGCTAGACTCACGCACAAAACCAAACCTATCCAGTTCTACCCCTTTATGTGTCAAAGAGATTACAATGAGCGACCGAGTTATATACCCCCGTTTTTGCTCATGTTCAGACAGTCGCCGTCTGGCTTCAAGTGAAATATAACGGAGTATATTTTAAATAGAAGCAAAAATAAATTAAAAATGAACAGTGAACAAAATACGAAACATTAAACGGTTTTTACTTCACTGAATTGCGAGTTAACGCCTTAATAAATAAAATAGCAATTAATAACAACGATACTATTGCCAGTCGCAACTGAAAGGAGCTCATAAAATGGCAATAACACGCCGAAATAGAATAGTACTTACTTTTTTATTACCAGTGTTTCTATTTAACTCATGTAAGTACTCTATTTATTAATTTTCCGTAGTTCAATATTTTTTTTTGTAAGATACTTTTATTGGAAAGTATTGGCTAAGGAAATCGATGTATTCTTATATTCTTAGGTGACGCGATAAAATGCTTCGACTGTAACAGTTCTAACAATTCGGCCTGTTTGGACATGCACCTACACAAGATGCACGCCATCGTGCCCGTCGTAGACTGCGCCAAGGCACTTCCAAATGCTTTGAGCAGTCAGTTCTTTTGCAGAAAAATGGTGCAAACAAGTAAGTTCTTCACACAAACTTCAAAATATAGAGTCCTCCAATTTATCCCCTTCTAGTTGCTAAGTATATTGATAGGCTGACTCTGTCACACATATGTGTGTAAAATGATTACCGGGGAGTATATACTCCCCGGTAATCATTTTAATATTGTTTAAGATGTTTAAAATCGCTATATATGACTGATTACGGGTAATACGACGTGATAAGTTGTCATCAATGATCAAACTAAGCAAAACATTCGGCTTAAAAGGTCCCAGGTTGCTCAATCTCATTTTCCATCACAGCTTTTTAGATCAATGTGACCGTAAGGGCTACAAACGATTATCCAGAGTGTCTAGATTTAAATATTGGTTTTTAGCCCTATAGCTACTGCCAAGGAATATAAAAATATTTTTATCGTCCGTAACTGTTTCTTTTTAAATGTACTAGTCCAATATGAAACAACGCTGTCCATCAATGTCGTATACGAATGGTTACGTATGTTTTTCATAGCCGTGTACTCATAGGGCTATGAATAACAGGTTAATTAGACGACGAGGTACATCCGTAGCAAACTAGCATAGAACGTAAGTATTGAAAATAATTCTAATTCATACGGCGTATCCGAATGGAACATACGCAGTCAAAAGTTAACAGTGCGTGTAAAATGAGTCGTATTCTGCAAAGGTCAAGCGATATAATAGCGATACTAGTCCGATAATGAAACGGTTAAATCGTTAATATTTGTTTTAAATGTATAGCACCATTTACAGCTAATGTTAGAAAATTGATTTACGATTATCACTTAAACGTAAAAAAATAGACTTGATGCAGTTGGTGTGAAGCTCCAGGTTTTGTCTTCTTACCGTGAATTTACACTGTTAAAAAACATCGCGTAAAACATGTTATCTCTCTCCTTTTCTATAAAAAAAACCAGAGATAACATGATTTAGGTGAATATTTTCGGCAGTGTTAACTCACGGTTATTCTGCTCGATTCTTTGTTTTTTCTTTTTATTTTCTGAAGGCCAGTGATATGAAACAAATATTATTGTTCCTTTGCATAACTTCTGTATGTTGACTTGCAGTTTTGCATCCCGAGCAGAGCCCAGAGCTGCGCGTCATCAGGAGCTGCGGCTGGGTGAAGCATAAGAGAGAGTGCTACACGGCCGACAACAAGGACCACCTCGAGACGGTCTGCCAGTGCTTCGGTGACATGTGCAACGCGGGAAACGTCCTCGAATACGTCAAAGTGACAGTTCTTGGCGCCTTATCCGCCATCTTTGTTTGTATAAATAACTGGAGGACCAATCTGTAAGCGGATTCTTGTAATATACTTTCCTCGACCACAATAAAAAATCCTGAAATAGGTTTCTTTTTAATTAATTTTAAGTGTACATTAATTAAAAATACACACATGACTTATTTAACACTTTTATTAATTTATCATTGGAAGTAAATCAAATTGTCATGAAATGTTTATATTGCTTCTTTTGAGTTGTTCTAATCTCCTATTCATTACACACTGTGTAAAAGCCTATATTATTTCTAGTCAACTTTGTGAAATATTTAAAAAAAATCCTAAATAATGTTTAAAATATTCGTTAACTAAAAGTAAAAGATAATGTTAATAGGAACTTGTTTCAATTATAATACAAATCAATTTTGAAAAACCTTGTTGTGAATTAGATAAGATGCAATCAGTTAAATAAAGGATAATATTGTATTCACCGCTTATTATGAGGACTTGTTCTCTAGGTGGTATCATGAAAAATTTTAATGCAGCTTAGTATAAAACAGTTCTTAGTAAAATTGCTCAAAATTCTTGCAATTACTGCGAAATATTTTTTATTTAATTTTTAAGTATTAGAAATAAATGAATTAAGTTAATTACTGATATTACTAATGTCGATGGTTTTAATAAATTTTCAAAACAAAACGATATTATTTTATTTAATAACATTTACGAACATCTTTGAGATAAATAATAAAAAGTTAATTCACTTATCTTACCAAAACTCATGTTTCAAGCCAAAACTATGTGAAACCACATGTTGAATAAACATTTCCCTTGTTCCGAACTTCTCTATTGTTAGCAATCATTTAAATCACGCTGAAAAATGTTAAGTCTATGGAACGAGTTTTGAAGAGCGAGATAGATGGCGTGCAGGCGAACGAGCGGATGACGCGTAGAAAAAGAAAAAAGGTTCGACGTTATACGAAGCAAAACTGGAGAGTTATGTTAATATATATTAAAATAGATATAGTATACGAATAAAAGTCTGATCGTTTATAAAATAGTGAGTTTTCTTTTACTATGGTACCAGATATTCATTTCGAAGTATTAAATAATTAACATAATACTCGTAAAATATATTTTGTTCGGAATAAGTCCACGTATTGTCATCGCATTAACATAAGCCGATGCTTTATTGAACGTCAACTTAGTAAGTGCAACAGTTTGACAGCCGCTGCCCGCCGGTCCGCTGTCGTTGCCCTTTTGACATTACAGATAATATAATAAACTTTAAACAAAATGTTTATAATTACGATAATATCCGTGGTTTTACTATCGAACTGTGTTGAATATGGTAAGTTTCATAGTATAGTTCTTATTTATTTAATTAATTAGTGATTATTTTCATTCTTGTTTATATAAATAATTTGTGACGTCTAACTCTTAACATTGTTTTTTTTTAATTACTATCACTAATTTTATTGCCACTAGGCTGGGAATACAAATTTCTGGGTTGGCGCATACGTTCTCGTCGTTTACTGGCATTCTAACGTTGCCTTAGATAACATAGATTCTAACATACTAAAGTATGCTAATTCTAGTCATAAAACTTTGAAACCGCACTTTACCTGTTCAATAGGGATATAAGTATTTTCTCGATCTATAACAAAACAACCGCTAAATTAAAGCAAGTAAAAACTATAAAATCATAAATTGTGGTACACCACATTATTTTCACTCTTTCAGTTAAAGTTATGTTTTCTTCTATGAGTTCTTATTTTATTTATCGATACAGTGTTCGGTATCCGATGTTACGAATGCAACAGCGCCAACAACTCGATGTGCCTAGACCCGACGATCTACGACCCGGAAACTGTGACGAGGTTCCTCGGCACCACCGACTGCCAGGCCGGCGTGCACTCGCCCAAGAGGAAGGACTTCTTCTGCAGGAAAATCGTGCAGACCAGTGTGTATTCTTTAACATTTACTTGTATGGTACCGCTACATTATCTTGCCATAGACTACATGGTATATAATTTTCATTATCATAATTAGCTTTTATCACTCTACTTTTGAACAAAAGCCTTCCGAATTCCTTCAACAATAACTGGGTTCAACTTTCCGCATCCATTTTATCAACCTTCAGGAGGATTAGTCCATCAGAAAGGTGCATTTAATCAGAAAATGGGTCTGATTAAATGAAAATAGATTAAAACCCTTAAAAATTTTGTAACATTTGTAAAAAAAATATAAAACAATTTTAGATCTTGACAGCGCCATCTAACGGTTAACTTGTTCGAATGTAATCACAAACATTTTCGAGTCTATAGGTCTATGTGTTGTGCATTAGACTTATCTACAGCAACATTAATGACTTAATTGGCTTGTTATAGCACTGTAGATTAAAAAAGTCATGAGGGCCTTTTAATAGAGATAATCTAAACTAGAATGAGCCGATACTCACATAGACAGAAAGTAACACAGTTATCGAGAAGTTGTGTCAAATCGGCAACGCTTTGTGTTGTTAGATCTAGACTAGATAATCAATATTAGTCTATACTAATATTATAAAGGAGAAAGATTGAATTGTTTGAAATGAATAGGTTATGAAACTACTAGCCCGATTTGAAAAAATCTTTCACCATTAGAATCCTACATTATCCCTGATACGCGATATAATTTATGAATTATAATTTTTTTTGTTACATACCCCTGCGAAGCCGGGGCGGGTCGCTAGTAAATTATACAAATAGGTTATCACAAACAGATTATCGCGAGTTATTAGGTTTTGTTCTTAGATATGAAACAGGAACAAAGTTAGTACTAAAGGTCATGCTCAAGAAAGCGATTTCTTTAGTGCGTTACCAGCTATTGATAGTTAAGAGTTTTTTGTCCAGACGTGAATTATATTTTACGAACGTGACATTAAAATTTACTATTAACAAAAGAAATTTGTGTCTGTGTGAAAACTTTTCAAATTAATTGTCCTCATTTTTATTATTTTTAATAGCAAAGAAAGTGTAAAAACCTTAAAAATGTCGCATATGACGTTGTCAGGTGTGGGGTTCGAACCCACGCTCCCTCTCGGGAACCAGAGCTTAAATCTGGCGCCTTAGACCACTCGGCCAACCTGACT
>DWTW01001138.1:0-13407 GCA_018246275.1 Papilio slateri | reverse complement strand
TAGTAATGTTGTGTCACTTCCTTGATTCCCGAAATTTTCAGTGCTGCCCTCGTATGTCCCCTATAGACTCCAAAACGGCTGGACCGATTTCGATGATATTTACAGAAAAATATCAGGTTGGCCTAGCTGGTGATCCTGTGAAGTTTGATAGCTATCGGATCAACATTATTACCCGGGCGAGGCCGTGGCGGATTACTAGTCTCTGATATAATAACATCCACACTAATATTACAAAGAGAAAAGATTTGATTGGGTGTTTGTTCCGGATAAACACAATAATTACAGAACCGATTTTAAATATTCTTTCACCAATAGACAGCTCTTCTATCAGCAAGTCATCTAGGCTATTATTTTATTTATTTGTCTACCTATCTACCCGAACAAAGCTGGGGCGGGTCGCTAGTAAAGTATAAAAACCTACCGTCACAACAATAGTTACCATTATTCCTAGTATTTAAAATATAACAGTAGTTTCTATAAATATAACCAATCAATAGCTACCAATATTATTATGTTAAAGTAACATACCACTTCTATAACCTTCGGTGTTGGCAAAATATTTTTTTCATATAGGTAATTCCATTCACTAGTACATTGAGAATTAAAAAAATAACACAACATAACTAAAGAATAAGATATAAAATATGTGAATTCATTAAAGAAAGAAATAGTTTTTTATACTTAGGCTGTAAAAGAGTATGGTCACCGATGATTAGAAATCAGTGTGTCAAATAAATTGCGTTTTTATCAGTCTCTTTTTTAGGATTTTAAGTTTTATTACTTAATTAAATTTAACAAAAGGTTATTTTATAATCAACAAGGTAAAGGTCTTGAGGGTGCAGAAGCCCTGCTCTATCGCTTTCTCGGCGCGACGCGTTCACAAACGGGACGCAAAAAAAGGACTACAGATCCGACTTGATTCCCGCCATACTGACTATGGTAACCATATTTTGATACCACACGTGTAGGTTAAATAATAAATATTATGTACTTATATATAATTATATATCATTCTTAAAGTCAGGCCGGTCACATTTGTCGAGCTAGTGACGTCAGATGGGGGAGAAAAATCTTGGAATGGAGGCCACGGATAGGAACCAGAAGTGTGGGGCGCCCTCCTTCCAGATGGACCGATGACTTCGCGAGAATGGCAGGAAGTCGCCGGATGGGGAAAGCGGAGGATCGCATACGGTGGAATGCATTGGGGAAGGCCTATGTCCAGCAGTGGACTGATATAGGCTGATTATGATGATGATGATGAATTATATATCATACTTTGATTTAGATTAATACATACTAAATATACAAAAGTAAGAAAAGGGTAACGATTTCTATCACTGTCTGCCCAAATAGAGTAAGGAGTTTATTACAATGACAGTCACAGACAAAAACAAAGTGTTTTTTTTTATAGAATAACGGTAGAAAACAAGCAAGCATTTATCAATAATCGCTACCCATATGAATCCTTAATAGGATAATGAGTTGCACATACGTTGCCTACTTTTAATGGACGGAGGAGAGGATAAATAGAAAAAAGATATTTCCTTTTTCTCTCCATCCCCTTCCCCATCAAATCCTCTTCCCCTTCCCATACTTTCGTTATTAGAAAAGAATAGACAGGAGAAAAGGATTATAATTAGGCCACCGGCAACTCACTCGTAAGACGAAACGCAGAATACTTCTACTTCACGTCTAATTTCTGTGAGGACATGGCCGAGCCGGCCCATTCGTGCAACAGATGTTATTGTTGCGGGCTCTGACACTATAAGACTTATTACTAAAATGATGAATTAAACAGATATTACAATTAGAAGTATTTAAGAAATAAATTGTATAAATGTGGGACAACAGCTTTTCGACATTTTGACGTTAGGTATTTCTTAAGAATTACCTGTTTTCTCAGACTATTTGAAATTAATTCTTTATGAAATTAGTCATGATCGACATCGGTCATACAAACAGTCTGATTCATGTTTTTTATAGTTTTAAGAAATACTGGCTTCGACTATAAATTACTCTTAATCAAGAACCTACAAGCCACATAAATAAACTAATAACAGGGACGGTGACGTTTTATTATCTTAACATAAAATCACATTTAAAAAAATAGTGTTTTAAACATTCGTATGAAGAAGGAGAAAAATTAAATCAATTAAGGGTCATTTCATACTTTGTTTGCAAGCCAAAATAAATTAAGAAATATAATTATTCTTATAACCTACATCGATTCCAACCGTCACTGTAAGACCATGCTATAAGGATTATAGCTAATTTATATTGGGGATAGATTTTCACTATCAAATGATTTGACTTATTTTTTCTTCTATTGTTTTTAAAACCTAAAAAAATGAGTTGACCAAGGGCATTTATAGCATTCTCTACCAATCCCGGGCGTGGAGTGCTTATACTCTCATCCTTAAGAATATAAAAGAGATATCCCGGGTTCGTGAAAAGTATGGCAACACTTGCGCAGACGTCCTTAAATATCTCGAGACTGGATCGTTTCGCATACCGCGGTTCAAAGCCGCCGACGGGCGCTCAGTCTCGCTTATCGATATATTTTCGGCGCTAATAGGCTGGCATCGCATCACTGTTTTTTAAATATAAAGCTAACTATCACGACTTTATTAGCTAATGGGATGGTAAACAATATTAACGATTTAGCCTTGTTTATGCTCTTTTCCCTTAAGATATCAAAATCATATCTACCATTATTAGAAGTGATTAGACGAGATAGCCTTACTAATATTATAATGAATAAAATTAACACAAAATAATTAACTGATTATGTACGCCAATAAAAGACCTCTCTCGCAATGTAATGGACAATTTCTTCAAACCCACGTATTCATACGACACCTCTTGACAAAGTTCAATATTAGGCAATAGCCTCACTCCTACCTTACCACTCCTTAATCTATAGTATTATATTTTAAGTAATCTCGGCGAAAAATAGTTGGCCGTGCCTATCTCTGCCCATTCCCAATGGAATTGAACAGGCGTGAGTGCTTATTTTTATCCACACATTGTCGTCATCCGAATTTAGAAATAGAAACATTTCGCGTTTAACAACGCGATGCACAAACAAGTCTTTACGGCGCCGCGTCTGCTTCGGCCTAGACTTCAAAGACAGGTTTGATAAAAAAAAAGAAAAAACAGACCAGTTAGCACCAGACACTGGCCACTTGTGTCGTCCGAATGCGATCATTAAAATATCGTTGAAAAGGCGAATTCTAAATTTAAATTTTGATGTTAACATAACATTCCAAAGAGAACAAGTCTAGCGATCGTAAAACTTGCACACGTATAAGCCATGTGACGTTTTGGCTTTAATTTTTTTTTCTATCGTAGTGCGTTTTCCATTAAATTAAAAAAAATCATAGCATAAACAATTTTTCTCATTAAATAAAGGGGCAAACGACATACAACTTCTAAGCAACCACCGAATCCCATTAAAAATTTAACAACCAAAAGAGTTGCAATTGGGTTTGTGACGATTTGCTTCCACCGGGTTGAGGTGGTAGAGCGCAGAAGGCTATGTATTTAACTAGGGTTCCCTCGGGAACACTCGAGGGTTCCCTCGGGAGCCTCGACTCCACCTGCTACTTTATTTTATAACCAGATTGGGAGGTCGCCGAACTTTTAGGTCGCTTAGGCTCAAGGGCTCCTGACACCTCGGGGACCTCGGCTTGAGCTGTCACTCGAGGGTGAACGAGAGGGCTGTAGGTACATTGCCAATTTTTTTATTCCAGCCCAAATCACATTCCTAACATGCTTGGTCCACGTAGCACACTTTAATCTTATATATGACCCATTCCCTCAACTCATGATGTCCAAGAAATATTAAACTCCAGGGCACGAGCATCAGCAGTTCTTCTTGGTCTTCAAACACGCAGACCAATATGTTGACTATCGCCTAACTTATGGAGGAACTATATCCGGTAAACAAATCGAATGCGAGTAAACGTAAATACGAATGGGACAGAACCACCTCTCGTATTTAACTAGCAGTGAGCGGTAGTTAGTGGCGACAATTTAGACGAGATATTTCTATGCACCTTCGAACACATACAAAATCCATATTTATCGATACATCTATACTAATATTATAAAGATAAATTATTTGATTGTTTGTTTGTTCCGGTTTAACTCAAAAACTACTAACCAGATTTTAAAAATTCTTTCACCAATAGAAAACTATTCTATTAGCGAGTAGGCTATATTTTTCTATCTACCCGAGCAAAGCTGGGGCGTGTTGCTAGTAAATACATATAGAGCAGATAGTATATGTTGTGCGAACTGCGAACATGGAAAACTTTATTATTGTGTATTGCATGACAATACGCGCGCCACGACCGGCGCGTGCGCTGTCTTTGTTCTGACGGATTATTGTAATACATTAGGTACTAATACAGTGACGTACACTTAACACGTAATGTTTCGCTTTTTAAAATCTAAGACGGAACAAGGTTTATATGTTTGTATTTATGTAAAGGGATCTTTCGTTATAATTTTTCACTAATTTGTATGCGTCCGAGTGACTTGAAAATTTGAACTCGTGTCAAGAACCGATGACAATACATTTTTTTATAATTTTGTTTAGTCCTGTTCAGGATTATGAGTATAAAAAATAATTTCATTTTAAGGTTGACAATAACGCCATCGACGTGTAAATTTAAATAAATAAATAAATATGCGCTCACGCCCGTAAACCAGAGGGGTAGGCAGAGATTACGGATTTCCATTTGGCGCGATCCTGGCACACTTCTCTCGCTTCTTGTACATCCATACATCTACGCATACATACTCGTCGGTTACGGGTACTCCTTATATCATCTTTCTTAACACTATATAAATGGTTGGCATTTAGTAATCGTACGTATTTTGCGCATATTTCTGCCTAACAGAACAACCCTATGCTAATGATCTCCGGTGTGATTTAAAACCCGATATGCCTTAAGGTCCTTTACAAAAGATCGTACTCATCCCGTTAAGGCCGGAAATTACGTCTCTTTGACGCTCTGCTCGTTTGCTTCAATGCAGTGTTAAAGCGACTAAAAACATTGTCGCTGAAAAATAGAACGACTATTTGCATCGGAAGTATCAATACAATTTCAGATGATAGAAACAAAAGCAAAGAAAAAAATGTTTGCACACAACATTACACATTTTAGCTGTGTAACTAAGAATTTCACAAACACAATAGAGGATATTGAGATGTCACAGCATATTTAAACAGCTGCGGGTCGAAATTATGTTTGCAGTATCTAACGATGGGAAAGACGGTGTCAGTTCTGTACCAATGTTGATACAAGTTTTAATAATTAATTTTCGACACACAAAAGTCGTCAAAAAATTCATAAAAAGTTACGTCTTAACATTCTAGCAATATTATTATTGCTCAAAGATTAATTTATTTAGTTTTATATTATTTTATGGTTCAAATAACAAATTGCTCTATAGTAAAATTAAAAAAAAAACGTACTAAAATGATCTAAGAAATAAAATTGACAATGTAGAAATAAAATAACGCCACCTATCTTTCACAATTTGTATCTTATTATTGCTCTAGTGCACAAGAGATGGCAGCAATGACTTCAAAAAGTGTTATTTGTGCAACTAAAAATAAAATTAATAAGACTTTTTTTACACAATTATGCGTTAATGTTTTACATACATATACAAATATTGGTTATTGTCAAAACTCGCAAATTTATTCAACTGTAGTGGTATTGAGTTAAAAGTGTTCATTAATTCAAAGACCCATCGGTTTCGCTGCATAGCATACCGTCCCGGGTTCGAATTGGTGTGTCATACGGAATACGAGTCGGTAGTGCGTTAAACTTAAATATTTAAGAAAAAAGTTACTAAGCTTTTTTACTACCTAAGTTAGGTGGCTCGAATTATGTAAAATAACATTTACCCATCCCATGTACCGAATGGTATACCCTAGGTTACATCTGAGATCTTAAAACTTAGTGAAAAGCGTAGAAGTAAATGTTTTCTTTGCTAAAACCGATTAAGTTACAATACGCTATAACTAAATTGTAGTCCTCTATATGGTTCGTTGTCTTAAATAAATTTAATAAGTCAAGGAACGGTTTGAACTTATTTTTTTACTCTAGTAACTAAGTCAACAGGAAATACTACCCAGACTTTTTTTGTAAAACATCGATATTAAAGCCTCATTACATTACTATAACGCTTAAAAAGAATATAATGACAGTAATGAGTATCGACAATATAAATGGAAAATTAAGGTAGGCTAACAGTGGTAGAGCCCGCAACAACAACATCTGTTGCATGAATGGGCCGGCTCGACCGGTGAAATACCATGACCTCACAGAAGACAGGCGTGAAGTAGAAGTATTCTGCGTTTCGTCTGATGAGTGACGTACCGGAGGCCCAATTTCAGTCTTCTTCCGTTTTTTCCGTTCCTCTTCATCCTTTCTTAATAAAGATAGGATGGACCTTCTTCCATGAAAATCATTCTTAATCTTTTGTTACATATACGAAGTTCCATTTGCAATGGTGAGCCTTATTGTAAAGAGAGAACTCGTAGATAAGAAAGAGAACCCAAAGATCAGTTGGGTTGGAAAATTTGATCTAAATCGTTAGAATTATTTCAATGAATATATAGATGGAAAAAAAGTATGAAGAGAAAAATCGTTTCTCGCTCGTATTATAAGATTAAAGGAAAATGTTGTGAAAAAATAGTAAAACACTGGACGGGTTAACGGCCCGTGTGAGCTCATGTTGAAATATTGACGTAAATTATTGAGTGAGTACGTTGTTGTTGCGGAAATTAGCGCGGTGTCCCGGTGTTCGGGCCGCCCGCGGGCGCTCGTGACGTGTCGTGTCGGTTGTTTGGGACGTTTATCTCTGTGTATATGCTATCTAATAGATGTATAAAGAATTTGCAATTAAAGAAGTAATAACTGTAAGTCACACTACTTAACATTTTTGTCTACATAATACTAGCGACCAAGGTACGCTCGGTAAACAGGGTATATGCATGCCAAGATATTTTTTGTCGTATTCTTATAGGCTGAAATGTACCCAATTTACACAAAACCTTAATGAATTATACTACTATATATCTTCCTCGTCTATTGATGAAAACTGTATCAAATCCTTTCTGTGGTTGTTTGTTTACTGCGTTCATAGACACAACAGAGGGCCTTTCTTTATGAAATGTGGTGAAGAAAACCGGTAAAAGTGCTTTTAAATAAACAAAAAACTCGACTAACTGTGGTAATACTCGAGGTAATATGATTACGTGATGAATGATTATAATCACTCATCACATATCACATTACCTGTGAAAGATTACGAATCCAATAGCACCTTACTCTTCAAAATCGTTCAAGTCGTTTAGGCTGTAGGAGGTCACAATGGAACGGCATACATATGTATATTCATACCCGCGTAAAACATTACCCTACTCTGAATCAGTTCAGAATTAGCAGGGTAAATAAGTACTATATTATTTGCATTGAGTCGGTTCTATGTTTCGTTTTAAATCAATTAGGGTAACCAAAAAGTTAATACACGAAGTTAAACATAATAGTTTAATAATATGATGTACATACTATCATATTTTGGTAACAAAAATTAAATTTATAGACATTTTGTGTTGTAATATCTGAAGCGGTAAATTACATTTAAAATACGAAATACAAAAACTACCCAAGCGAGTTAGTTAGCAATGGATAACCGTGTTTCGTCAACCGAATTCTTTTTTAATTATTTTAATGCACATATTATAATAATTCATTCTGTAAACTCTATCCATGTGAGTCGAGATGGTACTGAATACGGATATTTGTTCGGCCGCAGAGGTTTTTGTACCTTTATACGTTGTCCTGGAAAAAATAATTAAAATTATGCTTCGTCACTAATTCGTTCGTCGGCACACTTGACAGAATTGTAACTTCTTAGAAATAATGTGTAAAAGAGGTTTGGTGAAATATCAAAATTTTGCAAAAAGTTTGAGAATATGTTTTTGGTGATCTGACTTACTAACCAAATATATTCCTTATCTTTCAAAGACGTCTCTATAAAATAGGACGCAAGAAGATTCCCAGTACACTTACTGAAATAAGAAGAAGAAGGTGAATATGCTTCCTTTGAAACAGCGAATACAAATCAGTTTTAGCAGCGACACCAAGAAACATCTATAATTGGAAAATCATTTATACAGGCTGAAATTTTTTAACCGTACCTATAGCCATTTTTACTCAAAAAAGATATTTTAAAGAAAGAAAAACTGCTTTTAAATATTATTGAAAATCCTCTTACGAGACACGAAAATCAAACTGTCTAAAATCCGACAAAATAACAGCGTGTACTTTTATAGCTTTCATTGATAGTGTCAATGATATTGATCAAATCTCTGTAATGAGCACAGCAAATTAAATGAAAAGAAAAGAATAAAATCTTGACTTATTTTAATTGAAAGAACAGAAATGAAAAAAAACTAAGTTGATCGAAATATGCTCCTTTTTGTTTTATACACAAATTTTCAATAATTTATTTTTCTAATTTAATAGCGGGTAGTGGCTTATATTCCCAGGAAATTTAAAGGGAGGAGGTTTCGTAATTTCGCAGAACATTTGATGGTGCCGATGATAACATTCAGGCTTTAACTGAATTAAAAATTGAAAATCATTCTTCTTAATGACTTTAAATCTTATTTTGAATATAATAATGCTTATTATTATATATACTATTGATGTTTAACAGTTATAAGTTTCGCAAATGAACCATGAAAATTGACATATAAATGTGCCCTGTTATTAAGCTCGGTAAGTTTGTTCCTCGTGCGCTCTGATTAGAGGCGGTGACGTTTGATTGATGACAAAGCCGGATTGTCGCGAGAGCAAATCACGAGAGGGTGAAGCGATCGATAGTGTACCATCTGTGCCGGCGATAGACAATGTTTTCCACATTCACTTTATCATTTTATAATGTCTCGATAACTGCCTCGACGATTGGTGACAAAAACTTTTTGAGATTTTTTAAAAGTTCTGTGTTTTTTGTACCCAACTGACCTGAACCTGAAGGAGGGTAATGTTTTTCGCGCGTATGTATGTTTGTCCATTTCATTGTAACCTCCTGTAGCCTAAACGGCTAGACCGATTTTGAAGAGTGATATGCCATTAGAATTCGTATTCTTCCCCGGAATATCATAGGTAATATGATGTAATGATTGATGATGATCATACATACAGTCAGCTTTTTTAAAATTAACTATTACTTGTTACGAATATCATTGTGGCCTTAATATCTTTGGTTATAAAGACTAAGGATTATAACATTGCTTGGTTCTTTCACATGTAACTCGGTTCTTGGGTTATCGGTACTTTTAATATCGTCCTTATGTAGCTAATGGTGTAGAGAAACAAATGCTTCGGTAGATCAGATAAGTGCTATCTACGCCAGAAGAATTGGTCATTAATTCACTAATATAGTTATGAATATTCAAAATTAATGATGAAAATTAAACGTCATTTAAAAGCAAGTTTACATTTGCTGGTGCATTAAAGTGTCGATTGGCGAAATTACGGGACTTTAGTTAAATTTGTAAACCAGTCAAAGTGTTGAGGCATTCAATAAGAGGCAAAAGGACCTGCATTCAGCGAAATTCTGTCGGTCCGAATTTGCATTAGTTTGGAACGCTTGTATTCAGCGGAAATCGTTCCATTCACGACTCCGTATTTGCGTAAAACATCGAATAGTTGCAATTTGAAATAACAACTAAGGTACAAACACCATAATCAGATCGGACAGATGATGTCACGTAGTAATTATTAATTTGCTAATTTTGTAAAGCAGCTGCAGTCATATTTGGGTTCATTAAAACCTTTGTTTATTGACATTATTCATGTTTAAGATCTATTTTGCTGCACCTACGTTATATCTTTCTTCTCTCATCATCAATATCATCATCATTAATTTTAGAGCTCTTCCGCTCTTGTCAGTGCAGCAATTGCCAGTCCTCCCTGCATTGTGCTTTTCTCTTGACTTCCTGATACGATACTTCTCTATGTAACAAAATATAGAGCACATTTGATTGTGCTTTATATCTTTGAAATTTTACTCTCGATTCCTTTGGCATTATCCAAATCTCGTTTAAGAAGTTCATTGCAACAAATATATTTGTTATCGTTTTACTTCCTAAATTCGGATATAATATTACGTTTAAATAATAAATTTATTTAGAGGCGTTTTCTTGTATATTCAAATCGCTAACTCAAGATGAAATTAATTTTCACGGTCCGCGTAATTCCTTTTGAAGTTACACCCTAGTATCTCGGCGGGATTTTACGGGTTCCTACCACAACTGTACGTAAGCGAGCTGTGCAAAGTTAAATTACTTTAATGTTCTATGAACTTACATATTTACAATCCAGTTTACTTTATTGCATTTGTCAGAGGACCGAAACGTAGGATATTATAATCATCGTCACAGCCAATCCAGTCCACTCCTGGACATAGGCTTTCCCCAATGCCTTCCACAGTACGCGGTCCTCCGGTTTCATCATCCAGCAACTTCGTATTTAGGCATTGAGGGCTCTGCGAGGTGTGAATGGAGCGGAATTTCCCAAATACTGCCCAGCCTAGTCGCATACGTCTATCGATCTCTTTGTTGAATTTATCGCGGCCAGTTCAATAACTGCAATCCTGATGGTAACTCGTCGTTGAACACGACTTTCGTCTTTCGTTCATCTCGTTTATCCGTTGCCCCATGCATCGAGAATTAGTGTCGAGATCGTCAAGTATTCGACGGGTTTCCTCTAGCGATTCAGCAATTATGACCACATCATCAGCAAACTGAAGGTGCGAGTTGTAGTCACCGTTGACGCTGATTCTGAAGTGGTAAGTTTATTATATTTTTTTGTTAATCATCATCATCACAAGTTCACTCTCCATTACCGGACATAGACTTCCCTAATTTCTTCCAGCGTAAGTCTTCTGCTTCTCGCATCTATATTTTTTCGTTTCTTAGTTGTAAATACTAGTTTTTTTATAGGAATAGGTGACAAACGAGCAAAGGAATTCCAGTGTTCCAGTGAAGTGGAATTCCAACCATCAAGATGGTGTGGTTAGAATTTGGAGCTCTGTCGTGTTGTGCAATGCCGAAACTCAGCGAACTGAGGTCCCTTCGCAAGGCCACTGGCTCAAACCGATCAGTAAGAGCTCGGTCGTTGACGATTCGGGCCGCTCTTCGTTGTACGCGGTCAAATGGAAGAAACTGGTATTTGGGAGCTCCAGCCCAGAGATCGAGCAAATATTCTATGAGACTGAACCTGCGTTTTATACAGCTGTAAGCGATGGGCCGGTATGAAAAACTACTTCGCTCTACCGAGCACACCAAGCTTTATGAAGGCCAACTTGGTCTTACCTTCCAGATGACCCGATTGGACGTCACTCGATATATCAACGCCGATAATACTGATACTATCTGAGGCAACCAGCGTTGTGTGCTCAAAGTTGAGATTTACGACGATGGGTCATATTCATTTTAGGCAGTAAACGCGCAGACTTGACAGCCAACTTTATTTGATAGATATTTTAGTAATAACGAAAAATTTTAAACTATCCTTAACCACTTATTAGGAAAATCTCAATGGTAACACATTTAGATATATACAAATATCTGACCACCTAAGTAGGCTGATATTGTCGTCATAATTTATTTATTATTTAACAAAACTTCGTTATAACTTCCGTAGCTTTATGCAAACTTCTTCCTATTTGCAAACTTTTACTAAACTTTTCATTGTAAATTCATAACTTAAAGCAAAGTCTCTCTGAGACCTACTTATGAGTAAGTAGCAAGAATGGGTATATTAAAGCCATTAATGGACAAATAGAAGTTCCAAACATCCTTAAATCTGATGGCAACGCTTTCTGCATAAACTATTCTTCTATTGCTCTATTTTCGTAGTCTAATAGGAAGAAATGATACCCCCGTCCTCCGTTCATCAATATCCCTAACAACCGAAGACTTAAAAATCCTGTACCAATTTTAGTGCATCAGCAGTAGCCATTGCACGAATGAGCTGGTTAGACAGAGAAGTAACACGACCTCACAGAAAACAAACGTGAAAAGAAGTATGCTTCTGCGTTTCATCTGATGAGTGAGGTCCCGGGGTCCTTATTTCAGTGCTCTTTTCCTTCCCATCCTTTCGTGATAACGATGAGAAGGGGAAGAGGATTTGACAATGGAAGAGGAAATATCCTTTTCCCTGGCAATGCCCTCTTCTGTCCATTCAAGGCTACGCATCTGCGATTCATTTGCTTGTTATGGATGCTTATGGATGACGGTCATTTAACATTAGGTGACCCACTGCTCCTTTGCCATCTTCTTCATTAAAAAAAATTGAGGCGTTGCAGTCCCCTCCTTTTCTTTATTTTCTAGATTAAGCTGACAAAAACTTCTTAATTCTTGTAATTTTTGAAGATTTTTCCGTCGTAAAGTTGTCACATAACATCAAGTGAACCGCTTGCTCATTTGGCTCCTTCTATCACAAAAAAATCAAACGCTAGTAGATCATCAGTCAACAAGACGACGTGCAATCCAAATATTCATTCAGCCACCGCTTTAACCAAAATGGAAGGCGTAATATCGTCGATATGTTTGCAGGCATTGTGATCAATCGCTTGTCAATATAAGTTATGACCAGGGCTGTGGGTTCCGTTATGATTGGGTACTCAAGCAATGCATACAGATCTATCCTCGGTTGAAAATATGAAACTATTTAGATGATATACAATAATTAAAAAAAAACTTCTTATAAAACATTTTTTAATAGTCAAAAATCAAAAAATTAGGTAGAAGTTTTAAGAAAACCAATCAAAATAGTTATTTTTTCATAGTTTTGAAGAAAATTGATTATAATTAAACTATACTTATCAACCATTTTCCACAAAGTTATGGATAATAAAGTAAAATGGTTGATTTATCTAAACTAATGTTATAAAGAGAAAAGATTTGATTGTTTGTTTGCATTTAATAGGCTCTGAAAGTACTGGACCGATTTGAAAAATCTTTCACCATTAGAATCATACATTATCCTGATAAACACGGGCGATAAAATATTTTTAAAAAGTTAGGGATCCGTATGAAAACTTCGATAATGTAACCCAACTTGTGAACAAAATACTATTGCGTACGCTGTGGAAATTATTGACAATAGAGAAAAAGTGATGCACTACAATTGTATAGAGGACATTAATATCTACAAAAAATCCGCGATACCATGTGTCTAACTATTACAGATATGTCAAAATAACGACTTCACCCAAAAGTCGTCCACTGCTAGACGTAGGCCTCCCCCATTGATCGCCACAAAGATCGGTCCCCTGCCGCCCTCATCCAGTGGACTCCCGCAACCTTGA
>DWTW01001137.1:0-13413 GCA_018246275.1 Papilio slateri | reverse complement strand
TTGCAGATGTCCATGGGCGGCGATGATCACCTTGTGTTCCCGCTGCTCGTTTGCCCCCTTCTTTAATAAAAAAAAAAAAATTGTATAAACGAATATTATTTGATTGGTAAATAATTGTTTTATGTACATGTTGTATCGTTACATTGCAGGCTATAGACAATCTCCAAAGCTTCCCAATGTACACAGAAAACACGTGTAGGAAACATTTTGACATTAATGTTACGCGTGTGCCACTCGTTTGTGTTGGATATCTTCTCTGTATTTTTATATCCTATTTTTTTTCAATTACAAATGAATTATTACTATAACAACTCAGCTGGCTATGAAACCTGGGTCTTGCAAATTATTCTCATTATCCAGATAAAAATTAATCAGTAACAAATTATTCATTACTTCAAATTATATTTGTAATGACAGATAATAACTGCAATTTACGATAGCTTCGTTTGCGACCAATGGGAAAACCAATGCGCAAAATTGCGAAAACTGCGACCATTACAAGACTGGTACAAGAATGGTAAGCGACATAAGTTTAGACTTCATTGTGTTAATAAAGATGAAGTGCTACCGATATTGCAATGTAACTCCTTTCAAGCTATACGAGTCGTATTTTTTTTCTCATAAGCGAGTAGGATATTCGCCTCTTGGTAAGTGATCTCTCTATCTAAAACATTACAATATTTTGATGTATAATATTTTTTGGTATAAAATCAATTTCGACTTCTATTTTATGTAAATGACGAATATTTGTTAATAATAATAATATTTGTTAGGAAAAATCTACAGTCGTTTTATGGTTATTTCTGAAAGTAAAGTATAAATTCAAACAGAAAGTTATAAGCATTTCGTTATTGACTTTCCACTAAGAGTTTAAATTATCCAGTTTAACGCAGCGGCCTGCGGAAAATCAACAAACAAAACTCTAATACAATCATTAAGGCAAAAATCACTGACAGCGTTCAACGCAAACACACTACGGGAAAGTTTCGAACCGGACATGGTTCCGCCGCCTTTTGTACTCCCTCACTCGGATTATGCTAATTTAGGGTCCAAAATATTTCGTGCTCATTTCAAATAATTTCCGTTGAGTTGAAATGTATAATGGAGCAACTTTAAATCTGCCTAACGGCGTTTGCCGTGTAGTTACGTAGCGCCTGAGAGGTAAACCGTTTAATCTCTTCGGGTGCGATGTTTAGTGGAAAGATTTACGATGCATTTTACGTCTTTTGTGCAAGTTGGAATAATCCTGTTAAATTTGCAGCAGCTTGTTCGAGAAATTTTGTAAATTATTTAGCGATTACCTATAATCTGCTCTTCCCTGGCATTTACTTAAAGTGAAAGTTTTGACATATTTTATGTTCAAAAAGTTGAAAACGTAAATGTGTGGTACATTACAAAACATAATTTTACTTAGAATTGTTCGTGGGGCTATTTTTCTTACCGGAGCTTTGTTTATGACGATCGATGTTTGTAATTCTTCCACGCAACAACTGAGCTCGTTATGGTGAAAACATTAATATGCCTTACGAATCAAAATATCGCATAACCTATAAATTCTGAAGTTATTGTATATATTTGCACATGGTTAATTACATCAAGTTAGTCTAAGAAATCAACATCGCCATCTTTTGCCTAATCTATATGCTCTATGAACTTGACAGTCTGTACGGCGAACCATCATGACATCTTGATCCTTTTTATCATTGTAGTTGTCTATAAGGGGTGGCAATCGTTGAGTAACTAATGGGTTTATTATTTTTCCATCTTTTCCCAAACTAAACAACGCAGTTTGATATGAGCTTCGTCACCATGATGTTATGTCATTGGTTAAGATCGAAGGAAAGATCGAGAACAAGGTGAAGTCCTATGGAATGAATAATATGGCATTTGAATGCCACGAGCGGAACATACGAGCGATCTAAACTTTGATTAGTCTAATTTATATGCGACAGATTTACTAGTACATTTGACATATGCACATGCAGTCAAGGAAATGATTCTATGCTTCCATAATTATATACATTTCAAACGAATTGATGTAAACAAATCTACTCCTAAATTTGTTAAACTTCTTCAAGAATCTTGTAATCAATAGTCGAGGGGTAGACTTTCAGTATCAGTACCGCTGGGAAAAGGCATCATTGTAAATTTGTAGGTTAACAAACCTAAAGTGACGAGAAGAATAACTCCAATAGCATAATGGTTACAGAAACGGACCGCCAAACATGAAGTCGTGGGTTCGGATTCTAGGAAAAACTTTAAACTTATTTGGTGTGGTTAAAAATAATGTTATTTTGCACAATATGCTAAAATTCTTCTTAATTAAACGATCGGAGTGGCTAGGATTACACATTACAGTGGAAATTGAACTCCTTGTTTTCTAATCGACTTTGTCGATCACCACGAAATGCGAATTTGTAGATTTCAAGTGGAAAAAACAGTTCAAGTATCATAATTTCATTCATTTTCCACGGACTGATCATGGGATTTAAAAGTCAAGAGTCATCACACACGGTGTTGATAATGTTGACTCGATTCACGCAATAATTGAGCTCTTGCGGAACACCGTGTCGGATTCAATGTTTGCTGGCTGTCGCAAATGTTGACGTTAGTGATGTTTTTGTGGTCATCATTCTTTGAGAGTTGTATTCTTTTTTTGCTTAGCAACTTCGTGCCTTGTGCGATCTACAAATATCCACGGTGCCTAAAACAAATTATACAACGGCAAACAGACGCAAATCGATTGTATCTAATCTATATATACATATCTTTATGTAATTTGATTATTTTCTTATTATTTATTCATAATATTAATTAAAAAATTCTTATTCTTTCAAAGTTTCCCTAAAAGCACATACACCATTTTTCGAACCGTTCCAAAGAAGAAATAAAAAATTTACATAAATTTTAATAAAGTTATTTTCCCTCTTCATTTCGTTATACATTTTCATGCTTCAGTTTTGAAGGAACTCTATCTAATATTGCCTTTATCAATTTTTTTCGTAATGAATTTCATTAGGGATTTTACTTATTCAGCCCTGGCTGACGTTTTTATTTTTAATTTATTCTTTTCTTACTAAATAAATAATAAACTTGTAAATTAATTCACTTACACCATTAAAAGTCCGGGAGTGCCTTTTAAAGATGATCTTAAAAGGTAAGGAAAACGAGGCTACAAGAGTTGCAATTTCATACCTTTTCAAACTTCTAAATCAACGTATTATACCTTAAGAATTGACGACCTCTATCGATGTGTTTATTGCCGCGGTCGGTGATAAGAAGACGAATCATAGTTGCGTTGTCAGTCGTACAGGACTAGGTAACAGAAGGAGGTAGTTATGTTGTTCTTCTATCTTTTCTATAACTTATGTTAATGTTATGTTATATGTATATATAATAAGTTATAGAAAATATAGAAGAAGTTATGAGAAGGCGATGATTCATGCACCAAGAAAAACGAAGAAGTAAACGTTTATTTTACGCTGCTTTTCCATGAGGTTGTAGCGAACTGGCAAGTCCATTCGCTTTACGAGTTTACAAAAGTTGTAGGTTACTCGTTTAGTCACACCCAGAGAGGTTCGTAAGGTAGCTTCTGATTACTCCCACTGACGTAACCAATCAACGCCCCATTGCTCGTTGAGGTATTTCGCGTTACGTGACAAATATGATACCAGTACATCTCAGGAGTGGTATTCTTCAGGTCGAATCGAGTAATTTGCTCAATACCAGAAGCTAATTCTGCCATTTAATTGGGGAAATAAAGCAAGTTTTCTTTAAACGTCTAGAACCTATTTTCAGATATGTATACATGACACTATCGATTCCTGTATTGTCTATTTATTAAATGGCCTTTAAAGGGGTTTGGAGTCGAGCGGTGCCCAAACGTAGGGGCGTGATATGAATACCGATACAGTCGTGAATTTAATTAAGCCGTCAGCTTAAACATCGGTTTCGAATTAAAAAGCCATTGTTTTTGTAATGACCGTAATTATGTCATTGATATTTGTGATCGCACGTAAACGTAATGGCTGTTCGAATGTTACGTGACGTTAGGCCTGTATCAATACGATGATTTATTTGTTATATATGTCAATATCATCATGTTTGTAATTAATTTACAGCCGAGGGAGTTAATTTGATTAGTTGTATATACAGCCACACAGAAGCATAGCTGTCACAAAACTAGTACTGTAAAGAAAATTTTAAATATGAGGTATTTAACTAAAAAAAAAGAGTTATTTATATAAATAGTAAAAAATAGGAAAAATGTCTACAACTTCAATTAGCTCACTTGATATACGAAGTAACAGTCTAAGCAGAGGTTCTTGAGGGAGCGCTTCAGCTTAGTCTTTAATAGGTTTAAGTGAAACTACGCTTTCACTGCGCTGCCCCCCCCCCAGCCGGGGTGTAAGAGATACCTTCTCAATGTAAACAGTGAGAATTCGGTCACCAACAATTTAGGTTGCTTTGGATGTTAAAGTATAATGCTCGTCGCTTAATATCACATGACCCGCTAGCGCCTTTGCTGTTCTCATAACTATATTACGATCAGAGTAAATTTGGCTACAATAAGCTTTCTTCCAATGTGTCGGTTACAAAACTTAGCAGTAATCCTTTATCTTATCTGGGGAGTCCTCGCGTGTTTATTTTATGTGAGAGATGTATCGCACGAACTAGAGGCCGGCGAAGTAGCCCTCTCTATTCCGAGCGACGTAAGAACGGAAACAAGCAGGAATAGTCTAATTGAAGGCGACGCTTGGAAAAAGGCGCCTCCCACGCCACCGGGATGATTTACTGCGGAACGCGAGTGTCCGGATAAACCGGGCTAAATGGGCCGACCATTAGTCCCGGATCCCTTTTCGGGCTATACGGTTTCTTTATTTTTATTTTATTTGGTCCTTTCTTCGCGGACATAATTCATTTCACATTTTTTCTATTTGCTCCGCCAGCGCGTCCGTCTTAATTGAAATCCTTGTTAACCGGCAATTAATGAGTTTTTTTTTTATCTCTTAACCACAAAATATTTACATTATATTACGTATTAACCGTCTCTACAACTTATTTATTTGAATATGTTAACCAAAATATAAGATTGAACGCTTCTGTCTATGTAAATTTTCTTTGCACTTTTTCTACACGATTTTCATATAGAATAATAAAATAAAAAAAAGAAAGAAATAAATAAGTTGGAAAAAATAATCTTGTTTGATAAATGTAAAATATCAGTGTAATTTGAAACTCGAACCTGGAAGCGGTGGTGTAAGAACTAATACGTTAACTGCTTTGTTACGTTTGCGAGTCAAATAATTAATGCAGGAAGCATAAAGCAATAAAAGATAGTAATTATTGTGTACTATTATGCGCGAACAATAACTCGACAGTGGAGCGCGATGACGTCATAGTCGCGTGCTACAACAGTGTGCCGCGCGCCTAATGGCCGCCTGTACCACAGTTATTACGTCTATTTGTCAAAAAATATTAATTGTTAGATCGGAGGAGCATCGGTAAACATTTATTTAAAATAGTGTCACAGCAATAGCTATATTTATTATATAATAATAGGCATCACGCACCTTGACCCAGAGTGATAGTCAGAAAAAAGAATATTTTCTTTTTATGTCCTTACCTCATACATAGTCGTCGGTTGCGGGTTTTAATATTGCGTATTACAAATCTGATCGATTGTATCGCAAACATAATGTTGTGGGTTTGAATCCGGTACTCTACTATTTTCGTAAACCACCAAGCATTAGCTAAGTTAGTTGGAAAACTTAGATTTAGTTGGAATGGTTTAAAAAAAACTTATCAATAAAACATTAAAAAAACTTATCCAAGATTTGAGGTTTGTTAACATAGTACGAACGAAGTTACAGACTAGTGTAGACTAGTGCATTTATATCCTCGTTCACTTCAGAAGCGTAAACATGTCGCATTGAATGAAAATTTCTCCCAAAATGATAAACAGGGATCTAACGGCTACCGAATTTTGATGGGACCCTTTTGTATGGTATCTTGTTTCAAAGTGGGTTTATCCTCTCGAGAAATAATAGTGAAGCTGTTATAGTTTGTTGTATCGGATAGTCGGACGACGTCGGAGTCGTAACTAGACGGTTCTCTGTTTCGCATTCATTACGCGAACGCCGGCTTATTTACCTCGTTAGAGTCTAGATTGTGAGGCTTGCGTCCACTATTGTCTTTCAATTCTTTAGATGTAAGTCCGGAATGGATAAATTAAGACAAATGATGTGGGTATCTTATAAATAAACACGCCTGTAACCTAAAGGGGTAGGCTGCGATTAGATTTAATTTTTCTACGAACCTGGTACACCTCTTCGGCTTCTTCAGCTCTTTGTAAATGTTGTCTATACCTTTTCTTGGTGTGTTAATTTCTCTCGTTTTTTTCATGTGTTTAATTATTATTGTCTGTATTATAAACATATTAGTAGGGTACATTTTATAAATGAAATAAATAAACTTACGTCTCAAAGACCGCATTTCAACTGTAATGCAAATGTACCGAGAATCTCACACGGCAATAATTTCTATCTTGGCAAGTGGCAATTCATCAATTCAGTTTAGTCAATATTAGCAATAAAACGCGAAAGCAATAAATAAAAGAGCGATACATTACTTCACAGCCCATTAAATTTTGAATAGTGTTCGGAGATCGGCTTAGTCTCCCAGCAGACCATATCCTGTAGTAATTTTGCTTTCCAATTTATTGCTTTGATTTGGCAAATTGTCCCTTTCGAGCGTTATTGGTCTATAAAACGGGGCGAAGCTTCGTTTACGCTTTAACTTAACGATATCAGCCCTAAAAACAAACGCCCCCAGGGCTTGTTGTCTATACCATTGCGAAAATATCGTTTAATTAAGAATTTTACTTGTGGAATTTTTTAAACAATGTTTTTTTGACTATAGACCTACCTTCTTTTATTTTAATTAATTCAGTTAATATACGATATAAATCTATTTAGATATTGCCGATTATGTAATTTAAATAAACTCTTATCATATTTTTCCAAAAGGTACATATACCGACAATTTTTTTTTTTGTAGAATCCAATGGTAATCGGAAACCATTTCTGGCCAAGTGTGTAAAACCCATATATTTAAATGAAATTTGATATTCAACTGTGAGTCGGGGTAGTGAAAATTCCTTAATCCTCTCAACATCCGTTCACTTAGCCCCGTGTTGGCTGTAAGTCAGTTTGTTGAGTACGTCCGACAGAATAATCAATAAGCTGGAGGCTTTACGCCTATAAGCTTTTAAGTCCGACCGCACTTGGCTTTACTTACAAAAAGCTCTACGTCTTTACTCTGGTTTACATGTTAAAGCTGTAATATTTTGTACTGAAATAACGATTTTAGGGATCGTTATGCCAGTACAAAATTTACCCAGACAACAGAGGTTCGAACCTCTGTAGACAATTAGAACAATGAGACTTTAAGGTATTTTAACTATCTCTCTTAATCTATCTTTTTCTCTTGAGAGTCACGGAGTCAATATAAAGGAGGCTTCTTTTGCTTGACTTTTATGGCTAATGAGCCATTTCGAATATCTACAAAAACATAGAATTACGACGTAGTAAAATTGGTCTTCTACGTTTCGTCTGCGAATGTCTTATCCCAATAAAATTCTAAATACAGGACAAACTCAGACATATAACATGCTAAAACAGTTATTTTATTTTTCATTACGTAGTCCCGAAATAAGTTCATTAGACAGTTAAGTATACATAAACATAGTCTTAATAGATTTAGTGCTTGCCGTCTCACCGCCGGTGGAAACTCAAATAAGCTTTTCCGAGTTCTTAAGAGGGAAAAAACAAGGTCGGAATATAAGAAGCCATTTAAGAAGGGTCGCTGTTAACCGTAAGTTCTGCCGAGATAAGAGTATTTTTAGTAACGTCTAATGCGGCTAAAACTTAAGTCGGTATATTTTCCCTGCCGCTCTCACCCGGCACTTACAACAACCGAACTGTTAAAAAAGATCGAAAGAAGAATTTTTCACTAATCTACTAGTATCACGTGAATCTGAATGAATTTTTCAAATAATGATTTGTAAGTTTCAAATTCTTCAAGACAAACGTCAGAAGTAATACAGAGAACGGACCATTATTACCTGGCAGATCCAGAAAGAGGGTACGGAGGGTAAGAATGTATTCACGGGTATATTTAAAGGATGAATGATGAGAGAGTGACAAGACAAATTTATCTTGCAAAAGTGAGTGGCAGTGTTGGCAGGGGACGTCCGAGAAGGACTTATGTCGATCAGAGTGGAGCCGGCCCGTTCGTGCAGCAGATGTTGTTGCGGGCTCTACCACAGCGACCTGCAGCCTGAAGAGTGAAGTATCATTAAATTCGTATTCATCCCCGGCTGCAATCAGGCAGTTGGGTTTTATTGATTTTTTAAATTAAATTTTACTTGTTTCGTTCCTCTCTTTATTTTTCCTATAAAAAGTAGAAAATCCGTAATTCTTTTGTAGAGGCGATTGGTGGGTAACGATGTTCACATAACGTCTGATCAGTCCTTTTCTTTTTGCCTTCTACAAATAAAAAAATACCGCTCTTGTTTAGTCCCATCTGGGCTTCGGCTGTTAGACGTATAGAACTAATCCCGTTTATTATATGTACTTAAGCAATATTAATAAGCAATAGTCAATTTAAAAATCAATTAACCGGACTGACTGTACCACTATATCACTTCCGGGAAGAATACGAATCGAATAACCGTCACTCTTAAATATCAGTCAAGCTATTTAGGACATACTTATTATACATAGCCTTACATATCCGTGTAAGACATAATGCATGGCAAAAAGGTATACCTGGCTTTTAAAATATAAGTACTAACCTTATACGTCTCAAGTACGTTAAAGATTATTTTTCCGTGGTTAATTAGCGAGTGCGTAGTATCACGTTATCCCTTAACGTCCCCTTCAACCGGCTCTCGCTGTAACACTGCAAAGTGGACTCCCCACTCCAAATCTAACATCAAAGCCCATGATAGTAAAGAACCACTACACCATCGACTAATCTAGCCGTTATCTCTCGGAGCTAGGGCTGACAAATCACGTGAATAATTCTGGAACGAAATAAACCTACTAATTTTATAGTCTACTTGAATAGAAATGTTTACACACGAAGCCTCGGTCTCTTTTGTTGGTAGGATTATCTAAAAAATGTATCCCATGTTAAACTATTAATTCTCATATTCGTATTTCCATACCACCTAGCGACATTTTACATTATGTTATTCCAATTCTCAGTACCAATATAAATGTATGTGGTATATATGGTGGTATAACGTAACTATGACTTCCGTAAATCGTGATTGCGGCTATTTGATTTGGCCGCTCGAAATATCCTCTTACCTTCCTTACTTTATTCAATTCTTCAATATCAAATTCATTAAAGTTTTAATTATAAAGATTATGAGATCAAGCTCTAGATTACAGATGGATTTGTTGTTAAAGTAAGGTACCGGGTTTTGTTGTTTTGTTGTTATGTTTTACCTCATTATTACATCATACAAGCTATATTTGTAGTTGTAATGTGTATAGATTGGCTCGTGTGTGTGTGTGCGTGTACATCACAGCGCCCGCTGGTTCTCGCTTACACACACACACACACACATATTTTGTTCTGTATAAAAATTATTAATATGTGCACAGAATTCACAATTTCTTCTTTTGTCATTTATACTGTTTGGATGCTGTAGGTATTTTTGTTACTTTGTATCATAAAATATTTAACAATTATTGTATTACTTGAGTTTTTTGTGTTTGCCTGGAAGAGGCATCTACAGTTTCACCGAGTTTGAGGTGGCGGAGCGTAGATGGCGCTTAGTTTTTAAGCTAGAGGGCTCCCTCGGGAATCTCGGCTCGTGCCGTTACTATATTTCTATTATTAGATTAGGAGGCAATCACGTGACGGACGCTCCATGGAGTGACTAGGCTCATGGGCCCCCGGAAAGAGATCTCGGCTTGGGCTGTCACTCATTACGCGTTTAGAATTCCGATTCGAGGGTGTTCGAGAGCCGAACATCGGCTTTATCGGAACCTATTTTCGGATAACTAATAATAGAATATTGGAGACAAAAGTATTACAACTATACTGTATACCTACACTACTTACTTACTACTAGTGGTGGCCCAGTGGTCGAAATTCGGCCATAATTAATAAAAATTATAAATTAGAACATCATTAAGGTTCTATTGTCAATATTATACTGTTAATTGGTCTATTTTTTTTTTCAACCAAATTATATGAAATTATATTACAAATAATATCAAAGCCTGCTTGTCTTTTCTCAATTTGACCACAGACTTTAACAATAAACAAAAGAGAATATAAATATGCGTGTGTGTGTGTCAAATAAATAGAAGTGCGTGTAATGTTTTTTTTTATTGATTTAATGTATTTTTATGCATAATTTAAAATTATTTTATTACCATTCTGCACTCCTCTATATAGACTATAAGTGTGGAAAATTTCATACTCCTCCGTCCGCTCAATTTTCGTAAAAAGGGATACAAAGTTCTTGCTTCACGTATTAATATATAAGATTAATAACTATTTAAATTTATGAAAATTAAACACTGGAGACGTTTTTATTACACGTTATAAAATATATAGATTTCCCAAATGTTTCACTGTCATTTTTTGGTTTGGTTTATTAGTTTTTTTTTTTAAATTTGGTAACCCTGTTTGAGGGACGAAATATAAGGCCTGTGTAAATGTAGAAGGCATTATCTAGCGTGCTCCGGTCCTCCATTGAATCTGAAGCCTCTAAGGGAGCCTGAACATTATGTAAATTGAGCGGTAGGTTGTATTTTTTCCGTAAAATATTTCGATATTCAAAACTTTAATATGCGATGGCGACGGGAATACACTGTGATTTCGCTGACAAACAGTAATGGAGGAAAAGTTGCATCTTTTGTTACCAAAGATATAGCATACGGAATGTTTTTGAATTCTGGTTTATTATATTAGCGCAGTATTTATTTATATTTTAGTGCAGGAGCTAGGTAGATTATTTAAAAAAATAGATAAGATTTTTACTAAATTGGATATATCAGATCTTATCCGGACCGGCGCGAGTACCTAGTGCTTGCAAGTTGTAGGCGTTGAAATATCATTCGAAAGATTATTAACACGAGATGGGAACACCACTTATCACATTAATCAAACTTTTGGTTTTTTTATCAACGTGTGTTTGTTTAAACAACATATATGGTGTTAACAAGTTAAGTTAGTTAACTGTGCCTACTCCGTTTGAATTATAGCTTAGAAGTCGTAGAATTTTTAAATTACATGCAGGCTTGTCAGTATTCACATAATATAAGAAAAACTTTTCAGGAAAGGGTAGAACCATCGGTGGAGGCAAAAGTTTCCGCAAGGAAGTATCTAGGACAAAACGAACCAATTTAAATTCAAGACAATCGTTGGCACGAGACTAGTGTTTACCCTCGACTTGACCCACTGCGGGCATCGAACCTGCCGCCGGTCAGTGATGTGCAAACAGCAGCGAAGTCGTGATATTTATCACTTAGGATTCGAAGTGAAACTATTTGTTGAGATGTGGTAAATGTAATTTTGTTATTTCTGTGCGTTTATTTTAGCAACTGAAAGATCTTTCTGCAAGAATTCTCAGGGACTAAACCGGAATAATAAAAATATCTACATATTTTCTTAATTTATTTCCGGCAGACTGATAGTTTTTCACGTCAGGAGACGTGACAGCACTTACCATGGATCTGACATAAATTTAGCAAATGTTTTAGCAATATTAAAAATTAAAGTAAAAGTTAATTCTTTAACTTATCAATATTGTATTTTTACAAATATTTGGAACTTCTTTTTAAGCAAACATTCGTTCATACATTTGTTGACCAACAACACAATATATCAAGCGCTCAACAAGCAAGACATTGTGATCGACGTACGCCTTTTAATTTGTATAAGTTACTTAATCCAAAAAAAGTTAATTTACTAAAAATAACAGTAACGATAAAAGTATTTATTAAGAAAAAAAACTATTCACTAGTTGTATACAGTATGTATTGTTAATACAATAAACATTTTAAATGTATTCATTGTTCATTACGTTTGCTATTATGACTTCCGCCGCACTTCCACTGTACTATATTCGTATAACTCTTAACTATTTACGTATCGTATCCTCGGAACTCTCAGGTTTATAGTAGAACGTCTACAATATTACCTATGTGTAATCTGTATATATAAAATTCCCGTGCGACGATGTCGGTCCGCGATGAATTCAAAAACTTAGAACCGATCACAATGAAGTTGTGTATTGTAATGTGTGTAATTTGGTCTAACTTAATTAACGTGATAAGATAGGTTTTATCTTGATTAATAATTTCAGTATTTTTATTGCAAATTAAATGTTGTAATTATTTATAGTTCCATAAGTTTCTAACAGATGGCGGTATAAGTTGGCACTGATCACTCATTATCACACTCTTTTGTCATCTAGGCTGTCGTCACACGACACGCTTGTTTTCCAGGCTATAGGTAATTAGTGCGACCCGTGCGAAATAGGGTCGGGTCATTAGTACTTATATACAATCACCATATCTAAAATAGTGTTTAATTTAATTTTAAATATATTGTATTTTTATTGAGAAAATTGACAATAACGATAAATCTTGGTGATGTATTTATTAGTTAAGGTTTATCTTAGCACTGAATATCATCACCCCTCAAGTAAATGTAAACAAAGCGGTAAGGATCATGCATACCAAGTCTTATAGGCTAAATAGATATTCTTGTCTCTAGACCTATTGTAGCAGCTTTTATTTTATAAAAGAAGGAGTTAAACAAGTAGCGGGAACAATAGAGTGATCATCGCCGCCCTTGGACATCTGCAACACCAGAGGATCTGCAGATACGTTGCCGTTATTCTTTTTAATTAGTTTTGTTATTTATAGATACCTACCACAGACCAGTTTAAAAAAAATATATTTTTATAGAAGTCAGAAGAAGAGCACAGCCCATTCAGGGAAAAACGAAATAATAAACTTTAAAGCGTGAAATACAACTCTTGCGAAACAGAAAGTTATCGGAAGTTTTGTAAACCTTAAAACTCTTATGCCGCTAGTATGTTTACATATGTTAAAGGGTAACTAGGAGCTAGGGGTGGAGTCAAAACTCGAAATATACTGATCGAAATACTGACACGCAAATCGTCACAAATGTTAGACCATCCACGTTTTATATAAATAAGTACGGTGAATAGTTTCGTACGAAAGTTTTCTTTCAAACCACAATTTAGATTAGTAAATTGGCAAAATATATTTTTAACTAGCTGTAGCCCGCGGCTTCGCCCGCATTAATTTTAATCTTCCTAACTTGAAGTATAAATAACACGTAAAAATTTGTTAT
>DWTW01001136.1:0-13414 GCA_018246275.1 Papilio slateri | reverse complement strand
ATATATATATTTATGTATTCTATTTGTATATCTATTCTCTTTAGACTAATATCAGGCGTTCATCTTCGTTTAATTGAAGTCAAACTTCTTTATACGCTTCATAGAGCATTTGGCAAATGTGGCCATGGCAAAATACTGGCAAAGGCTTTAGCAAACTTTTGTATCGCGCGTCTGTGTGCGTTACATATTTTACAAACACATCGTAATTTAATATTGAGTTCTCTGGTTGGTTCTCGTGGGTACGCACACACTTACATGTATCCATATGCATCACAACTACAAGTATGATTTACACGTCTTCGTAAGTAGAAAGAATCATAATTAGATAACTTGTTAGGCGTCAAAGAAGTCTAATTTCTAACATACTAAGATCTTGCATGTATTCTAATACGCGAGTCTGTATTGATAGTAGTCAAATTAAAACGCCTATTCCCAATATGTATAAAGATAAAATATTTATTTATTCTCTATTAGAGTTTGTACTTGTAGCACTAGATCTCTCGCCAGTGACAGTACCGCGGACGCATCGTGACGTTCCGCCATTTCTGAAAAAAAAATTATCATCTGTTTTATACTATTATCATTTATTATTCAATCATCTTAGTTTATCATTCATCCTAATTTAAATGTATGCATGGTTCTTGCTTCCTGCAGATTTCTTATTATTTTGTTTATATCAAATGCTTGTCATTACAGTGTTATAGAATAGATTCCTAAATTGTTAAATTTATAAAATGAAACATTTTAAAAATTCGGTAACTGTCTTAAAACCTATACTTAACCTAAGCTAACCAGCCATTTATGGCTGGATGAAATTTTTTTTCATAAATCTTTAATTGGTGTGAATATACGCGTTATTAAAATACAAAGGTGTTTTATATCAATAGTATCAATGAAGATCTAAAGTTAGTTATATTATGTGATGTGATGACACGATACCAGGTATCATAACATTCGAAAAAAAAGTCTCACCATTAAAGAATTTGATGATGTCAGTGAAGTCCATGGTGTTGGCGAGGATGACGTCGCGGTAGGTCTCGAGCAATGCCAGCGCGATGAACAGCACCATGTGCTCGGAGGCCACGTGGCGCGCCGCCCAGATCAGCTCCCACGCGGCGAATACCTAGTATTAGTTTAAATAGAGATTTCAAATGCCGTCAGCTATCATTCATTGTTTTCATGAGCGAGACACCTAGAATCCATCATCTCCCTACCCTTTTCCCCCGCTATGTCGGGTCGGCAGTACACTTACCCACCGTAGTCTATACTGTACAGGTTTTGGCTACTATCCCTGTGCACTAAAAACCCGAACTCATCATCCTCTCGTTTTCTAATCTACTTTTCTCCTCTTACTCAAAAGACAATTCATTTGAAACTTACCTGGTGCTTTGGATGTGGATCGTGGTAGTCATTTAACATCAGGTTACTCACTTGTTCCTTTGCTTTTACCTAAAAAGCTTGCTAAATGGGGCATTGTTGTTAATATTTCTGCCCAAATTTAAAGAGGATACAGCTTCTATTAGGTCTTGACCTGATCAGTGGAGACCTGAGGAGATCAGTGTAAATTAATGTCTCACATCTTGGTATAGCAGCTCGCGCTTGAAATCGAGCAGGAACCAACGGTAGCAGAAGTAGAAGTGCGTGTAGTCGCCGTGCGCGTGCATCAGCTCGTACAGCTCGCAGTCGAGGATTTGGATCAACGATCTGAAGATACAATATTATTTATTATCAGATTTTTTATAAGATTTAAACTGCAATAGCTCACTTTAGGTTGCTATATGGTCTGCGAAATAACACTTCAATCTTCCAATAATATACACTCAAATCCAATACTGTACATATAGTCCCGAGGTTTTAATTTAATTTATATTAATTGTACATTAAAATCTTTTATCTTCAACTATCCATATCTTGTAGACACGTTAATAGAGTAAATTCTACTAATCAGATGAATGGAAACTAAAATTAAAAATAAACTTAAAAATATCACGGTACTTCTTTGGTGAAATTTGAGTTAAATAACAATGTTTTTATATTGAGTTATATACGAATATATGGTATGGTATTTACCGCATATCCGCGAAGTGCGCGTCCATTGCTTGTCCGGTGGGGAAGTTGTCGCGGGCGCGCCGCATGAGACGGGCGAAAAGCGCGTGCGCGGCGGCCTCCTCGCGCATCGTCACCAGTAGCGGCGCGGCCAGGTCGCACATGCCCTGCATGTACCCCGTCTCCAGGTGCTCCCATACGTAACTGTCGTGAGAGTAATATTTTAGGAAATAGAACTACTTGAAAATTAAAATCTACACATTTCTTATAATACTTTAATAAGCTTTATTTAATTTTCAACATAATTATTATCAGTCCATTCGATCGCTCAAGCTTACTCTTCTTGCTATGTTAAATACGAGTGGTCTATCCTACAAACAAAATTTTAAATTTAAACTGTAGAAAACATAACGTTCTTTGTTCCTCAACAAAAGCATCCTATATCCATCCATGTCTTACTAAAAGTGACAAGTGTTGGAAGCCCTTAAGAAATTTGATAGTTTCATTTCTTTTAGTAATAGTTATATGAGTAGCATTGCTGTTAGAATAAAACAAATGTCAAAGGCCATTAAAACAGCAATATAAAATAGATAACTAATACTACAAAACACAAGAAAACCTACAAAATATTAGTGTATTAAAAAAATGAACTTACGTGCACATAATATTTCTCAATTTGTCTAAATTCTCGTCATTGAAGAATGGATAGTTTCTATCGCATCTTTGTACATCTTTTTCTATTCTGTGTAAATTCAAAGCAAAGCTCTCCACCAACTCGTTCTGAAACATTATTTAAAGTGTGAATAAATGTAGAAGTTGTGACTTTATCGAATAACCTCAATGGATCTTCTGTTTGCAATGTCCATGGCACTATATACAGAAATGGCATGATAATACTAGTTTCTTGACCTGTCTTGTCAGTCTTGATTATACATCTATCAGATAGATAATAGAAAAAAAGACCTATCTCATTATATCATATAAACCGAGCAATTTTTGTATATATATTTCGGCTATCTCGGAAACGGCTGTAACGATTTGGATAAAAATTTGTAGCAGTACGGTTATACGGTTTTTATTTTTTTATTTATATATATTGGTGTCTTTCCCGGAAAAATGGGAATTTCCACAAAAAAAAAAACTAATTTTTAGAGCGCCACCTTATGGCTTGTGATATATCAGCACTTTCGTTAATGGATGATAACTTTCTGGTACCTAAATATTCTATGAAATGTTGCTGTATTATCAATATATTACAAATATCTATGAAAGGTTACGTTTTCAGAAGAAGGATGTTATTCGAATACTTCTTCCGAAAATATGATCTTACGATGAGATATCAATGCATAGATAGCTTGACCCTTTGATTTATTTCCATACTTTTAGGTTCAGGTCACATCTATGTGACTCTATTTGTCAATAACACAAGGTTGATAGAAAATACTCACCGAGTAAACGCCACCATTAGAACTAGCTGGCGATACACAGTTTGATCTATTATCGGGCCTCGCATCTCCACTCGGTTCCAGCGTATCGAAGGACGCACCTGCCGAATGGGACTCCTCGCGAACGACACCCAGTGGACTTCGGGCAGGACTAACATTAGCTGTAAAAATATGGCTTATTTATATAAAAACAAAGCAAACTCATGATAAATAGCATTATTACGCCACAGTATTAGTACTACTGTAGCTATGGCACGATAACTATCACTATTGCAATTTTAACAAGGTTGAAAGACTAGAAGAAAAGATATTACAATATCATTTGTTGTATTGCATTATTAGGTTAGCGAAGTAATTTCTACTCTACTTCAAGGACTGTAATTAACTTTACAATACTATTTTAATATAGCATATTTTTTACAATGTCTCATAAAGTAATAAAAATAAGTTCTTTACCCGTAGTCCCACCAGATGCGGGAGAGCTAGACGCCGCCAAATCCACAGAAGGATTAGTGATTATTACACTAGCGTGCTTTTGTTGTGGAGGCTGGGTTTCTCCCATAGATGACTTTAAGTCGTTACCATTCATTGTCACATTCCCACTATCCACGCTGCATAATAATCCTCTGCCATCACCCTTCTGGACAATGCCCTCTGCCAGTCTTTTAATTTCAGCTATACTTTCTCTTCGCATGTCAGGGTTTTCTACGACACTTTTAATATACACTTCATCGTCGTCGATATCATTTAAAGTTTCTATATCTACATTCTCTCTGCTATCACCGGTATCATCAGCCTCCCCGTTTACTTTGCTTTCGTTTCTTATTTTTTCTTCTGAATCCATTTCGATGTTTTCAACTTCGTCTATGCTCGGTGCTCGAGATAGCACCGGTTGTTCTCTTTCACTTGGTTCTGGTGATACCATTGGCGGATTATCCGATATGACACTACAGTCGTCTTCGAATACCTGTATAGAAATGCTCTTTTAAAACAGCTACACGAGTATTAGTTATTGCTATTTAGTGATTTCGTATTATTAGTGATAACTTCACAGCTGAAATATTATTTGGCTTAATTTTACTTACCTCGCCGGCTTCTGCCGCGTCTGTGTCGGCTCTACCAGCGGCCTCAGTGAGCCGTGCTATGGAGGCTGCCGTAGCTTCTCTGTCGCGTTGCTTCACGATAGCTTCCACGCAAAGCCACTCAGACATCGTGGTCTCGTACTGACGCCTGCAAGCTGCGTCTTGTTCGCTCCTCTGCTCTACTGTTGAACCAAACCTGCAATTTTTGAGGTCCAATATTAACTTATTATTTGTTACGGTATTATAAAATTTTTGTGGGATTTCTGAACATATTATTTATAATATGAAAAAGGAGTGAAATCATGCCTTATTTAACTGTAAGATATCGATTGTACAATTTATCTGTGTAAAAAGCATTTTTATAGGCAGGCGTATTAGACTCACATGCTATAAGTAGGAAGTATTTGTAGGAATGTTAATGTTAGAAAACAAAACATCAATTTTCTCCTCCTAAAAATACACGTAAGTACCGTAGTGTACATTCATCGTGCAAGCTTCAATATTTCGAGCAATGGCTAAATCATGCTGCAGCATACAAGATATTGTCTCTATATATAAAAAATTGTTAAAGGGAAAGAAATATTGATAAAAACCATAATAGAAATAATACCAACTCGTAATATCCCAAGAGGTAAGGCCAAACGTCGCGTCGTATGTTCTGCTGCACACCACCGTAGTACACGAGCCGATAGATTTCGTCGCCGCTGTGAACCGCGCCGTTTTCGTCCATCATGGAAAGCCATATCTCTTCCGTTAGACCAGATTCTGCGCCTTCTGGAATTGTGATAACAGACAAAACTTTACCTTTAACTTTACCTTTTATGGGAGAAGGAAGAAAATGAGTCACTCATCTGATGTTACGTGCCATCAACTGTAAGAACTTCTCCACTGGTAGCTTAAAACTTCAACATGAATATGAACAAAAGTATGAATAATCATAATTAAGATAAAAATATAAATTCATTTTTTAAAAGAACTTACCTGTAGGAACGATGTTAGGGTGGACTAAGCCACTTAAATGCGTCCGTACTGTAGACAAATGCCTGCAATATGCAAGCCAGCCGTAAAACGCTCGCGAAATTATCTGGCGACGCATCGTGCTGCAGACCAGCTCGATTGATGCAGCCTAAGAAATATTAATAGAGAAGTTAAAAGAAACACCCTAGGCAAGAGAATATAAACCTTATCATTCTCGAGACAGAAATACCCGCACTGCCTCTTTGCATCTAAACTGAGGCTATAGGATACTGAACATAATTTTATCGACAATCTATACATAAACACATATGTATATTGTTAATATGACAATTGAGCTTGAAGGATCATCGACAATATTATATCGCATATAGCTGAATCTTTTTTTAAATATATGTTGTATGTTTCATTGTGAAATCGTCCTCGTCGTCAGCTTCAGCTGATAATCGTCCCCTGCCAGATTTACCCCTCCCCAATTGATCGCCACAAAGATCAGGCTACTGTCGCCCTCATACAGTGGGTTCTCGCAACCTTGACAAGATTTACTGCCACTAAAACTATGAGACTAAATGAAACAATTATTAAGATATCTAATTATATATCGTTATTTCTTGTTATTCATAAACTCAAGCGTGAGTTGGGCGAAAGGAATTTCTATAATTTGAAAAACTTTACTTCCAGTGCCTAAATCCTCTAGGTTTTAGATTAGATTAAGTAGAGTAGATTAACCTTTTGGGTTTAACCTCTTTGAAGACAATGTTACTAATACCTCACCTGTTCAACAGGAGGTATTTGCGCGGGAGTGAGTGGTGGTTGTCCATTGATGATGGTTGACGGCGGGCAGTCGACAGACATTGTAGACGAGTCTGAAGACGTGGTCGATGTCGATGCAAGTGGACGACGAGGCGTCCTCGGAGGTGACTGTATCGCACGTTCTAATAATGAGTGACGCATAGCTGGAAATATTAAAAATAAAATTTAGCTGCATTAAGTAAAATAAATTATAAGAGTGATTAGATAAGTGTTGATAGGGGATATCCTAGAAGAACTTTAATCGACCAGATTGATGATATTCAGTTAGGAGTTCCCGTAACCGACGATTATTCATCCAGATATATTTGATCTTGAAAAAGCGGTAGACATGTGCAAGGATGTGAAAAATGGAAATTCGTAATCTATGCCTGCGTCTATAAGGGACAGGAGTGAGTGCTTACTTTTAATAGTGGGGTCGGTCTATGTCGACGATATAACCTGAAATGGTTCTCATGCCGAACCTAATCAGATACGTATTGTAACATGCAAAATTACTAATGAGACGCACGTAAAAAATATAAGCCGCTAAACTCATCCGATCAGGCTATTTTTTTTTACAATATAATATATTAACTTTATTATATGGAAAATAACTTTACCTTCTCTATCGGCGATTGCATTGTTGACAATACGGAACACGTAATCGCCTGCCACATCCTCCCACTCGGTTTCCTCTGTCTCCCCACTCTCGCAAAGGCTTGGCATCGGACGTCGGCGGGTCTTACCACGTCCAAACACCTGAATTAATAATAATTAGTGGAACTACAAATGGAAAGGAAATTTTAAAAAATCGAACACTTCAAGTCTTTTTCACAGATAATATAATTTCTGAAGAATTTTTAAGTTTACAACTTATTACGTAAGTCATTATCACCTTTCCAGTTCCTCTTTGCGACCAAAGAGGTGGGTCTAACTGACCGTGAGGTAGGAGACCAGTTTCTAAATTACTCAGGAACGAAAGAAGATGACCACCTGAAGAAGAAAGAGCATTTCAAAAATTTAATGACTAAACAAGATTTTTTTGTGATTTAATGTATCTGGTTTTATCTATACAAATATGCAAACCGTTAGCTGGTTATTATAAACAAAGTGAAGTAACCCATCCAGCAGTTCATACAAAGTAATATAACCAGAGGCAGATCTAGGATTGTCATTTGGGGGCTTGACGACATCTGAGGGGGGCGTTACGTGACCATTTTATATACTCTAAGTTAGTAATGCTGGCTAAAATAATAATTGGGATAATAACTATCAAGTTGACTTTAAAATTTGCCAAGGAAACATCTAGTAGGGGGCTTAGCCTCTTAGCAGTAATATGGATAACACAACATAATCTAATTTTTAAACGGAACGAAGTTTGCCGGGTCAGTTAGTAAATAATAAATTAGACCGGTCAATCATAATACACTTTTTCGGCATCCCTGACATATGTACATTAGTAGTTGTTTATCTTTTGTTTCATCAGCTTCATTAATCAAGACTACCGAATGTAGGCTTTCCCCTATGATCGCTACAAAGAGCTTATTTGGACATTGGACTCTTGCCACCTTCATCGTGGAACCTACTTTTCCGAGCCTAGAGCTAGAGGGCAGAATTCTAGGACCTTGTCTTTTAAAATTTACTACTCCGTTTATTCCTTATTCTTAAAAAAGGGATTTTCATTCCATCTTCCTCTATATATTGTGCTAACACAGTAAAATATATACCTTTGGGAAAGTGTATGGGCGGGCGCTGGACGCCGTCTTGCCCCACCAGTATGAGTGAGTCGCTCGCGCGCGCCCGGTGCACGTGCACGTAGACCACCTCCCACACGCACACCTGCAGCGACATCGCCCAGTATACGCTGAAGGAAACAAATGTAATATTTTTTATGGCCTCTACTGTCATATATCAGCGTGAAGTAAAGTTCTTTTCTCTTGAACTCTTTTTCTTTAGCATTTATAGCTTCTATTTTCTGCACAATGGACACCTACTCTCGAGATGATTACATATAAAGTGATTTAGGCTGAGCTCTAATCTCGTGGGAAGCTGTGTTCACTTAACATCAGGTGAATCGCTTCGCCGTTTGCCTCCTTCTGCAATATGACGCAATTTGCAATATACGCAAATGACGGTGTACTAAAAACTGCTTAAAGTGACCAAACATATGTGTTTCTTAAAATGCGAGGTGAGCATCAAGAATACATTCTTGGAAATACAACCCTTTAGACGATTGAATATTGTTACGAGAACGTTATTCAAACATCCAAAAGCGGTCGAAGTTCCATAGTCAGTAAATAGAGTAGCGTAAAATAAGACGAACAACAATCAAGCAACAAAAAATAAACAACATAATAACAATGAATAAACAATAAAGCAACAAGAGATAAACAAACAAACAACATACCAGTCTATACAGAGGGGGCCGGCACAGCGGCGTCTGTACACGGTGCACAAGTCAGCCACGCTGCACAGAACGCACACGTGTTGGCAAGCGGACGCGTGCACTAGGTGGTAACGGTAACTACACAGACATGCACTCTATTGCTAACGTAATAACGTCTACGCATTAAGCAAAAAAATTACGAAGGCTCTTACAAAAAGTGAAAAAATACATTAACATACAAATACACAATATATTAATTGATTATCAACAAAAAGTGGGATATAATAGGATGAAATATGATAAAAGAACAAATAACCTATTTACAAAGAGCAGGAATGGAGGATTTTTCAAAAGGAAACTAGACAGACACAATTTTAAATCTAGTTTTAACTTTTTTTGATTTTTTCGAATCCATCCTTCCGTATAGCAAAAACACAAAATATCTTCATATAACTACGCGTAAGAGCCTTAATAATTCCATGAGAAATCACAATGCCAACTGGGGTAAAAACTAAAACCACACAGTAATACACAGTAGCACGCAAAAATAACACTGGCTGTAAAGAGAAAACTAAAAGTACAAAATTACATATGTAAAACCACAACGAGACAAACATTTAAGGAGTACAAAGCGTTCAAAGTATAGAACGAAATTGACTTATAATACAAAATTAATTTCTACACTAAACATTAGAAGACTACTACGCTACGGATACATAGCCAACACAAGTCGATACGTACCTTTTGTCGACTCCTTCGCTCTCCGCGTATCCGTTCATGAGTTGATTGGGTGTCCATTTGATGACAAGTCCAGCCGCTGTTTGGTGCAAACTCAAATATCCAGGCATCGGTTCTTCTACGTCTTTCTATAAAGTTGCAGTTTAAATTTTAGTTCGAGAAACCTCTTACTTATTTTGTAATTACAAGAAGATATATTTTTAACTGGATTTTTTTAAAATAACGATATTATACTAGACTTTGAATAAATTCTTACTGGTTGAACGCGGACGTTATTTTTTCCATACAACAAAGTGGCTCGAGTATTTTGATGTAAACTCTCCACGTAGTCTTTAGCACTTGATCCTGTTGCACTGCCGGTTACTGAAAATATACATTGTATCTCTTTATTTTTGGTTGATAACTTTATTTCATTAAGATCTTATGAAATATTGTTATTAACAGTTTAGTTTTCGTTACAAAATGGGTTTCGACTATCTGTTAAATCAACCTATTGACAATATCGCGGCAAATCTTACTGAAGGCATTGCTGTATTGCTCAACTAAATAATGTGAACGGCAATAATAGAAAATACTTAATTTGCTATTAAAATAAAACTTTAATACCCCTAGTACTAGACCTAAACAGAGCTTACTCACAAACTTGCTAAGATTATTTGACGTTACACTGTCAATATCAACTTTAGTCTGGTTTTCGTGACAGAAAATTAATTAATCGAATGATGAACTTCAAAAGCTCTGAATCGTTGTCCAAATAGAAAGTTATTAAACCGCGCTACCGTCAAACTTAAACCTTCAGAAGCACGGTCCTGAATTTCAATTAAGTTTAGGATTACTTATTTTTTAATGAATTATTATCCCCTACCGTTGCTTGCAAGTTTCGTTCTCATCAAGTTATTTCTATTCATTGGTGTAAAGGAGCTAAAATACAATTTTTTAGTGTCAAAAACTTCGGCACTAATGCTTACCACATTTTTAAAGAAAATGTCAACTCTTGTTTCATCCCCTTCTGGGCAATTAAAATAAAAATGTTGAATTCGATTATCTCTTATTACTTGTAATTAGTTCAAATAAAAATTCTGACATTAATAGCTTTAGCGCTTTCGAAATAAAAGAATTTCACCTCGCGGTCCGCTCACTAGCTTTGTGTTAAATTCAACTTTCCAGTGAAGGTAGTGTGCGAAAATATTGCATTTTGTTATTTTGTCGCTTTTGTATGATCTCTCTAGGTTATAAAATGGTTGTTATCGGTTCATAAAGTCGTATGATTTCTAGTAACAGTAGTGACTCTTTTTGTTATTAGGCTAGTGATTTCAAGTTAGGTGTTTTATTCCTAACAATATTACCTGCACTTGAACCGGTGTTGTCATCTGAGGATGCGTTCAGGCTTCTTCTGAAGTTAAGGATCGGCCGGCGCACTGAAGGCGGTGTGGTCGTGCCGGCTGACATGCGGTGCCTTTGTACCTGTCATTACGGAAATACAGATTTATTGGTAACTAGCGGCCCGCCCCGGCTTCGCACGGGTAATTAACAAAAATGAAGCCGGGGCGGGGGGCGCTAGTTTTAACATAAAAAAGTAGTTATTGTGACATAACTGTAATAGTCAATAACATAGTATCGCAGACAAAATGTGTAGATATTGATGTCCTCTATAAAATTGTAGTGCATCACTTTGCTCTATTGTCAATAATTTCCGCAGCGTACACTAATATAACGAGTTTTTTTAGTATTTTGTTCACACGTAGGGTTACACTATCTAAGTTTTTCATACGGATCCCTTACTTTTTGAAAATATTCAACTGCCTATGTTCATTAGGGATAATGTAGGATTCTAATAGTGAAAGAATTTTTAAAATCGGTCCAGTAGTTTCAGAGCCTATTCAATGCAAACAAACAATCAAGTCTTTCCTCTTCATAATATTAGTTTTGATTAAACAATTACAGGTCAAAAACAAACATATTTTAAATGAAAAATTCACAATATCTACCTGTTAATGGATTTCTATTGCAGGGATGACAGACCAAACGAACTTTTATATAGAATAAACTTCAACTTCTTCAACACATTAAAAAGCGTTTTGTATAAGCCATTACTGTACCAACATGAAACTTTTGTTATAATTATTTCTGTATATACCATGCAATTTGCACAACTAAACCGAGGAAGCACCACGACCTCATAAAATTCACGACAAAGAGGAATTTTTGTTACCATGTTTCGTCTGTTAAGTGGGAATCCAACTAAACAGACGAAACATCATAACGAAAATTTCTAACCCCTTCTTTTCTTTATCGATTCACCTCATTCTTGCACAAATATTGGCCGCGCATCTGAACCTTTTGACTGATTGTTGCAGATGGTGGCAATCAATTATCAGGTGAGCCGCTTACTGCTGTCTTTCTTTGGTCACTAAGACAACAAAGCTTACTAACTGTCGTGTTTATCCAGATACATTTTTGCCACAAGTCGTTTCTAATTACAAAAATACAGCTGCAAACCTATGTTTAATAACCATGTAACAAAAGTACGAAGTCATATCGTGTAAAATGAATATTTACATATGGTCCCGGTAAATTAAACAGGAAAATCATTTAAAAATCTTACCAATTCATCAGCTGGTGGATCTGTCCAAAAGCACGCTGGGGCTTTCGCTTTAGAATACTCCAGAGCGCAAGGGCCGACCAATAGAGAACTTAGTATGCTGCCATAGTCCGGGTCGGCAACCAGCGCGTCCCGTTCGTAGTACCTCGTTGCGTTGTTCACTAGGTGCTCTATTATCTTCGCCAGCTGCCTTTCGAAGAGGGCAATCCGTATCCAGAGATATCTGCAGTGAGAATTTGGACTTTAAAGTGCATATTTGTTAATACCACGTATTCATGTGTAGATGGCGGATAAATGCGTGTGTGGTTAAAACGGTATTGATTATTTTGCAGAGTTATTTGTTTTCATGATTATTTTGATGAAAAACCAAGCGGTGTACTCAGAAACATTTTGGTAGGATCTAGTACTATATTTGAATCCCAAATGATTTAATAAAAGCTGATATTTCAAATGTCGTCCATGAAGTCGTTTCAAAGTTGACAGATTAATATGTACCAAAAATCCTATCGGCCCTAACAAACAAAAAGCTGCGATGCAAGGTTATCCAAGTTATTATTCCAGTTTACGATCCGTCATAAACTGGCAATAAACTGGCACAAACAAACGAAATTATCCACAGTATTAATGATAAAGAAATACACACTTTACGGCTTTTGTTTCTGATACATAAACATAATAAAGGCGGGCGAAACGAAGGAAAAAGTCAGCAAAAATATATATTGAAGGGTAAATATCAATTAGAGACGAGCTTTTTTCCAGATAACAAAGCAATTCATTTTTTTATATGAGAAGTATGAAGTTAGAATACCATTAGTTATTGCGCGCACTGAAACAAATGGGCCGCAAATGTCTTGTTTATGTGATCGCGCGCTTTCGTATAGAGCAAGTGGACATAAGTTCAACAAAATGGAGATCGATTTACTAATGTTTTTAGTAGTAGTAGTATTTATAAGTTTGTCTTCTGGAGTAATTGACTTAATATCCGCTTTTTATTATTTAATTAGTCGAATTATTTTATGGACTCGCAAAATAATTTATTTTATAGGCAATCTAAAAAACTTAAGTCCGTATTATCTTAATAAAAACATTACATGCGTCGTTGCGTCGTGTGTATATCTCTTACCATTGGGTGAAAGGCTTGTCAGGCCCCGATAATGACAAGTGGGGACAATATGAAGTCAAGAGCCTCCCTATTAGCTATATATAAGCCCCCCGCCCCCTAGATCAAAAAGCTTCCGTGGCAAATTTTGAAGTCAACTTGATAATTATTATTCCCATTATTTTTTTGTCAGAATTACACTACCAGATAGTGTAATTTCTAACTTAGACTATACAAAATGTTGTGTGC
>DWTW01001135.1:0-13414 GCA_018246275.1 Papilio slateri | reverse complement strand
CGTTTCTGAGATTACCCGGAACAAACAGACAGACAGACAAAAAATTTAAAAATTGCATATTTGTGTCGTATATACATCACGTCCGCTGAATATTTAACTTTTATTTTTTTATTACATACAGACGCTTCAATTTTATTTATCTGTATAGATTATTATCACGCACATTTGTGTTTTAACAGTCTTCGTTTGTGGTCAAATTAGCCATCTTTTTAGCCAGTGTGCATTCAACTCAGCTAAATAATTCTAGTTATACTTTCACAACTATATTTAATAAATCGTATATTAAACTTTATTCTATTGGCTGAAATTTTATATGTTTTAGTTCATAAAACGCTCTGTCAGTTTGTTATACTATATTGTGCACGAGTTCGATTAATTCAAGTTGCGAACTTATTTATTTATACATTGATCGCGTTATGCAATGGCCAAGCCTATCTCGCCATATCTTAGTCGAGAAGGTCTCAACATCCGCAACAGCAATCAAACAAGTTTAAGCTTTATATTATGCAGATATAATACAAATTTGTGTAGCAAATTTAGAGCGAGACAGGTTTTGGTTTAAATTTGTGGATATTATTCGTGTAGTGTAACCACATTTATGTGTTTTTTGTAGGATTTCGATGGCTAAGATAATATGTCCTAATGTCTTCCTCTCGATTTTAACGGTATGTTTTTTTTAAATTTTATTTATATGATTTAAAATTTACTTTCGGCCTTTTTACCACAATTTAATAAGCATAACGAATTCCTACGTAACTTTGACCAATTTCGAAGTATCATTTTTTTTTAATTTACGTATTTATTGAGAACCGATGATAACGTACCAAGTTACTGTAATATATTTACCATACCTAGGTATAATCAGGGTTAAGAATAGACCTGAATGCACCTTATATCAGCTCAATGTGTATACGCCCTAACGACGCAGATGGAACGCAACGACGCAAACCGGTCTGAGGTATTAGGTAACCAAGTTCAGTGTAGTTAATGCTGATTTTATTGTGACGTAAGTATTGATAAATCGCTCTCTTATCTGCTGAACTTCGAGACGTCAATATACTGCGAGTACATTCTGCATAGATTCGGATCAATAATAAAAATTGAAAAGGACAGAACCTCGACAGCAACTAGGACATTGAAACGTCTTGACGCTGAGGTGTCCTCTTGAGCAATGAACACGAGTGCTGTAAAGTACTCGGGATATAGTGACAATGTGTACTATTCGCGTAAATATAAGAAATCCTGATCAACGATGACAACATTTCTCGGACTCTCAGATGAGAAAAATCACCATAACGACAATAACGCCTACTCTAATAATCGACATAAAGGGTCTAACCTTGGCCACGGCGTCGGTCCATCTTGTAATAGGTTCTTCGGTTCCATACGTGGACGCCATTCGTGGAGCCTTTGATCCCTTCGGCCGTCCGTTCTGCGAACAAGGAACTCTGCCCATTGCGTTTTAATCTTGCAACTCTACGGGTCAGTCTTCGATCTGTTACCTTAGTTCTGTTGCCGATCACATAATCTGTGATTCGATTTTTTTAAGCCGAAGTTTAAGAGTGGTAGAGCCAGCAACAACATCTGTTGCATCAATGGGCCGGCTCGGAGTAAAGTAGCTCGAGTATTCTGCGTTCCGTCTAATCAGTGAGGTACCGGAGGCCTGATTCTGATCTTCTTCTCCGTCTGATTCTTTTCTAATAAGGAAAATATGAAAAGAGAAAGAGGATTTGTCGGAGGAGGGGGTGGATATAAAAATATCCTTTTTTTCTGATAATCCATTTCTGTGCCCATTAAAGGTAGGCAACGTAGCTTGTTGTAGATGCCTGACAGATGGGTAACGGTCACTTAATATTAGATGAACCGCCACCTTCTAGTATATTATATAAAAAAGGTTGCTGATTCGATTTCCAGCTGATGCCAATTATTTGTGTGACATATGGATCTTTATAATTTATCTTCGAGTTCGGCCGCGTACCGCTCCAATGGCAACAACTTTATCTCTTATCGTATTTTATAAAAAGTTAAAAGAATATTTGACTGAGAGGTGATTTAAAAATTCTGAAAATAGACTTATATGAGATTGCTCGCAGAACGAATGGTCGATGGGGCCGAAAGGTCCTAGAACGACAGCCACGTACAGGTAGACGCAGCCTCACACAAGATGGACCGACGATCGGGTCAAGGTTGTGGGAGTCCCCTGACGACAAGATTGCGGGACCGATCTTTGTGGAAATCAATGGGGGAGGCCAACGACCGGCTGTGGACGAATACCGGCTAAAACGACGATGACATAAATAATTTAAAAAGTAATAATGTACCTCATTTAGATGTACAGAGTAATATATTATCATTAAGCCGAACATTCGTAAGTGAGCCGTAATTCATTGTGTCGAGCATGAGCTCGCTCGGCCGCTGCGAAGGTCCTTCTTGCCGGCTGAGGGAATCTCACGACCATTGTCGAATACACACTTCTTGATTCATTATAAGTTTCCTATTCAGAGTACTATAAAAATAATTACGTAATGTTTATTTTATTATTTGATTGGCTACACTCTCAACAACTGTCACTGAAATACAACACTGAGATACTATTTTTACCTATTTATATAATTGTTTTGTGTCTGTGTATATTACTGATTTTGAAGAAATATGTGTTTGACCTTTGCGAGGCCCCGGGTGCCGAGAAGAAGAATAATTCTTAAATTAAGTCTCCTACAAGATAGACAGACGATCTGGGCAAGGTTGTCATTGGATGTTGGCAGGAAAAGATTGATCTTTAAGGCAATCATTGCTCTAAAAGCAGACGTCCTTTGATAACACTGAAAACCAAAATTACTTTAAGTATTAAAAATGTAACATCCAACCATATTATATAAAAATATTTGTTTATTGTATAATATGCCGATAGTGTTTGTGAGTGGATTAAAAAAAATACCTTTGAGCGCCTGACAAAAATCATGAGCAACATCTTGCAGTGATATAAATTAGCAACAACTTAATTGTCAGTGTGTTAGAAATATACATTTTAAAAGTTCTAAAAACATAATTTCTTTGTAAATTGAACGTAAGATATCTATAAATAAATATTTTGATTACCCACGATTCATATAGATTATATATAACATACAATATACAAGGAATTTCAAATGTGCACCGAATTCGTTTTTTACTGTGATATTTGACACCGATACACAATAAAATAAGACCTTATTCCGATCATCGAGACATCATAGCGGTGTTCTCGTAGTGTGAAAAGAAGTGCCTCGTCTCTCTGACGACTTTAACGAACCTACATAAATCTTCTTCGCTTAAAAACAAGGGCGTACGCGAGATGAAACGCGAGTGGGAAGGTGCATCGCATTCCACGCAGGGGCGGATTTACGTAAAGGCTTTTTGCAGCCTAGGGCCTGTCGATATGTAGTGTCCCCAAATTTACTGAATCGGGAAATTGTGTTCTATTTCGATTTTCGATTTAATATTCAAGACTGATATAAATTAAAAAAACTTTTTTTTGTTGTAAATGGCAATTAGTTGATAATTTAGGTAGTACTATTGACCCTGGGTCCCACAAACTCACGATCCGCTCATGACTCCACAGGGGTCTCACGTTATTATTGATATGTGTTTTTATAAATCAAATAAAAGCGGTAACACCAGCCCCATTCCGTCCGAGCGACGCTCGCGAGCAGACGTGTACTGTGTTGTGTAATTCATTTCTCGCAAAAATATAAAATGAATATTATAAATGTGTTTAAGTCGGTTGAAGTACTAGGCGTGCGTAAATGTGAAGGAACTATTCTTTTGTACTGCAACGGTGAGCGGACTGAAACACAAACCGGTTTGTTTTTTTGCGCTGTATTGTGACCTAATTACTTTGCTATGCAGCTGACACTACGTAAATGAATGGTTACTTCACTTAATCCAGTGCGCGTCGCGTGGCGCAGCGTTCTGTATGCAAGTTAGAAAAGGCGGCAGTTCAAGACTCACAAAGAAAAACTTTTTTAACATTTTTTTTTCTTTTGTATGTGGATTCCTTTCTTCTTTTTTCAAATATATACATATATATAATAATTGGAAATCAAGATGCCTTTAAAGCGCACACCTCCGTCATCAACGTTATCATCTCCTCGTTGCGATTCAGAACCAGACCTAACTACGCAATCTACATCTCGGATATGTACTACCAAAAGACCTAAACGGAAATACGAGCAAGTGGATGAACTAAATACTTTTATGAATGAGATAAAGCAATTATTTTCCGAATTTAAAAAGCAACAGGAAAACAAAGATAACAATTGGCTGAATAATATAAATGAAATAAAAAAGGATTTAACTGATATAAGGTGTTCTACAGAGTTTGTCTCAAAGCAATATGAAGAAATGAAAGGCAAATTGGACAAAATAATGAATGAGCAAAAAAATAACTTAGCATACATACAAATCTTAGAGGAAAGAATTGAGAAACTCGAAAGAGACAAAAAAAGTTCGACTATAGAAATTAGAAACATTCCTGAAAAACCCGCTGAAACAAAGGAGGATTTAATAAATACGGTTATAAGCACGGGGAAAGTCATTAACATGGATGTAAATCGCTCCGACATACGAGATCTGTATCGCACCAACGCTAAGCCTGGAAATAACAAAACTCTGATTGTAGACTTTACGTCTGTTATTTTGAAAGAGAATATCATTAGGTGTGTAAAGAAATTTAACAGTGCCAATAGAGAAAACAAACTTTCCACAACTCATTTACAACTGAGTGGGCCAAAGAAGTTAGTATACATTTCAGAAAACCTAACATTTAAAATGAAACGACTCTTCTATCTTGCACGAGATTTCGCCAAGACTAATGACTATGCATTCTGCTGGACTACGAACGGAAGAATCTATCTACGAAAAAGGGAAGGATCATCTGCAATACGTGTAGAGAAGGAACTTGATCTTCGTAACTTAACTACTATCAAGTGACTAGTATTACTTACACTTTATTTAACAACTCTGCATAACATACTCGCATTTCACACTCTTTTAATGACAGTCTGTCTTATAAATTACAATAATTATTGTGTCATAGTCAATTTTCCAAGTATGTCGCACAGTAAATTTTCGTTACCTTACACACATTTATCACTTCGGAGCCTTCGTATCGATACACCAAATTATAAAAACTTTAAACGTGGATAATATAAAAGAAGTCTCTAGCCTAATTGAATCCCATGAAGTATCTAAGTCATATATATATGTACGCCAGAAACATGTTTACATCATGTCAATAAGACCAAAAGTACTATAGGTATCTTTCACATGAATATTAGATGCATTAATTGCAATTTTCATTGTCTGAATACTCTATTATCCTAGACTAGATATTCTTTGTGAAATATTAATATTAACATAATGTTGGTTAAGAAAAACTGTTAATATTGCGACAATAGAAGGATACACTTCAGTTGCATCAAAATACTTTAACCAAAATGATGGAATTATCATCTACTATCGTAATAAGCTAAACTTCTCTATTTCAGAGCCATCCTTCAGTGACGCTAACTGTCTAGTTATACAATCAGGGAATGAGTTAGCCGTTGTTGCTATCTACAGATCACTATCCTATAGGAATAGTGACAACTTCTTGGACTGTTTAAATAATGTCTTAACCTCTCTTACAAATATAAATACTGTAGCTGTTATTAGTGATATAAATATTAATATCTTATCAAATATCCATGACTCTAATTCTGATATGTATCTAAATATGGCATCATTTCATAAATCAGTGCCAGCTCATTTATTTCCCACCCGTGATAAAAGCTGTCTTGACCACATATTACTCAAAACTACCAGGAATGTGACATCTCTAGTTTTAGATGCATTTACCATGGATCACGCCCCTATTATACTTTGCATCGCTCTGAAGTCCAAGCTAGATGCACCTTTTGTTCGGCGTATTGATTTACCCGGTGTAATAAGTGAACTATTAAAAACAGACTTCCCTTCAGTCTTGAATTCCTCTGACCCAAACAACGAAGCAGAGCTTCTGATTTCAACTATCTCAAATATTATAAAATCGAACTTCAAAGTAAGTAAAGTACCTCAAAGAAAAAGAATACTCAAACCTTGAATTACGCCTGGCTTTCTTAGGTGTATCGGAAATCGAGATATATTGCATAAAAAGTTTAAAATGGATCCTGATAACATGATTAAAAAAGTAACTTATACTAGATATCGTAATTTTTGCAACAATTTATTAAAAAAAAATCAAACGCCTTCTAAAATGTGTTTATTTTGCGTTAGTCCAATCTCTCTTGACTTATTGTATTTCAGTATGGGGTGGTACTTATAAGACTAATCTACTTCCTCTTGAAAGGGCACAGAGATCCATTTTAAAAATTATGCTTGGGAAACCTTACACTTATTCGAGTTCCTCTTTGTATAAAAATTGGGAAGTTTTAACTGTAAGACAGTTATTTGTGCTACAAACTGTTGTGCATAAACACAAAACAGTCCCTTATACACTACATACCATTGGCGGTGGTAAACGTCGAAAAGACATAGTTTGCATTTCACAAAAATTCAGAACTGCAGTAGCTGATCACCACTGTTCTGTCTTGGGTCCTCGTCTTTACAATACGATAAACAAACGTTTGGCAACGTTGGCACGTGATGCCAACCCGCCGTAAGCGTTGTAATAATGCGATGGATTGAAGATGGCGACGTACGAGTAAGTCCACAAGGAACCATCGTAGGTTCGGCCTGTGCATTTAATCTCGTGTTGATATGCATTTAGAAGGTTTGGCTGTGGCGATGCTAATTAACGGAGACATGTGGTAATGAAAATGGCGGTGCGTAATTCACAGGTTGCAGCTAGGCGACCGTCGCCAACCGAAGTGAGAGAGAGACTGACCGGGCGAGTAGCGTGCCGTGTTAGCGGCTTGCGTCGAGCTAAGTTCGCCACAAAACTATCAATATTCACCCTCTATCGACTATGAAGTTTAAATGTGCTGTTAAGCCCTTTTTCCTGAACTTAACTATGAAGAAACCAAAAACTTAGAGCCATACATACACACGCACCTAATGTTAACACATGTTAAGTTAACTCCTAATACCGCACTCAGATTTTTAGTATTCAGATTCACGTAAAAAATAGCTCACTATATTGTTATGGAAAAGCGCTAGTACCTATCACACAGTTGACACTATGACAGGCACCAACGCTTAACCTATTAATATCGTTGAAATAAAATAAAATGGGTAATTGGTAAAATAAATAATAATTAATTCCTCTCGGTTTCACAAATGCATATAACAAAGGCAGATTTTATATAATTTATACGATGATTTAAAAATGTATACGATGATCAGCTAATTTTTATATTCGATATGTAACATCTATAAAAGCAAAAGTTTCCCCAGCCAAAAGTTTTGAGACACTCATAAACTATGCCTTACGAGCCATGAAAGTAATACAAAGTTCCATTTACAGAAACATCACGCAACTCTGACTGTAAATACCAACTGTCTAAAGATTTTCCAACTATTTATAGCGCAAATATTTTAATCCTATAAAGTAATATTCATTTATATCAAATGATTGTATTTTGCAAATGTGCTTTTGACACGTAATGAAAATATAAAAATTAAAGTCACTTCCTTTCTCTTACATGAGATGCAGAAAATGGTATCCAAGTTCCCAGAGTTCTACCGCAAAGGCATACATAACCTTCCCGAGAGATGTATAGATAATGAGGGTAAATACTTTGATTAAATAATTATATATTTTACCTTAGGAAAAAAAATGTTTCAATTTTTCAGTACAAAACGGTAATTTCATACTTTAAGCCTTAATATTTCGAAATTTTATTAAGAATTACACAGAAATGTAAATTAATATATGAATATGATAATTAGCTAATAAAGCAATGTAAAAAGCTAAGTATGATATTGATTTATAGCGCAACCGCTTATAAGGTACAAATTTATATCTATATATACATTTATATCTCATATAGGTAGGTAGGTATAGATATATCTCACCGAATAATCTATGCAAGTATCTTACTACGCGCACTCTACTTCTGTAGAGAAGTATTCTAAGAAGTATTCTCAACAAAACAAATTGAAAACCTATTACCACAAATCTGCTAAGGTTCTTAGAAACATAAGTATGTAAGTGACAATCAAAAGATTCGTTCTAGTAACACCTATTTCGATTCATTTTATTTAGTCATATTGGTGATACTCCTATCAATGCATGTATATATTATATAAAATATTATAAAAATCGCATGGAACGCGGTGCCCCCGCCTGCTCACAACTGAGCTCCCCGCGTGCACCTTTATTTTTATAGCGAGTGATGTAGTTCATTCTTTCGTACGTTCGTTACTCTCCTTAGATTATTTTACGACGTAAACATTTTTTATATAAGAACGCCGCTGAGGCGTGATCGAATTCAGGTCCCATGTTATGGTGCACAAGTAGTAACACAGTTTACAACGATTTATATTAAATTATAATGATTAGCTTAAAAAAATAATGGCAGGTTAAAAAATAATGTTTTCCTTACCTCATTCAGTCTTCTGAATTCAACTTTACTTTGCAGTTTTCATCAGATTGGCAATCCATTTGTTCTGGAGACGACCAACTTTTTTTTATTTTACTCCTATCAACATATTTTGCACATCAAAATATGTGTTAATATTTAAGGAGCTTAATATATTAATATAGTGATTAAGTAAATTGTAATGTAGTTTTAGATTAGAACACGGCTATTACGTTAGGTTTAAAAATTTGTTTTATTTAAAATAAATCTGAAGCACAAAAACTCCTTATTTTTAAAGGAGCCGAAAAATTTTAATATCTGGGCTGCACTATAACGGATCAAAATACTAGGGAGGAAGAAATAGAAATTCGAGTGCAAAATTCCCTCCGTTGTAGTGCGGCTTTACACAAGGTGTTAGTGTCCAGGCTTCTCAGCAGACGCACTAAAATCCGCATTTATAAAACGGTCATCCGACCGATCCTAATGTACGGCTGTGAAGCATGGACACTGACCTCAAAGGAAGAAGGGAAATTGTTAGTAACAGAACGAAAGATTTTAAGAAAAATCCTAGGGCCAGTGCGGAGAGATGATGGATCATGGCGAATTAGAAAAAATGCAGAAATCGCCGAACTGGTGGCCGAGCCGAACATCATTGGAGAGATAAAAGCACACAGACTCCGTTGGCTCGGCCACCTGGAAAGAATGGATGATGAACGGAACGTGAAGCGTGCATACTCGGGACGGCCGAGTGGCCGACGCCCAGTCAGGCCGTCCCAGGTATCGCTGGAAAGATGAGGCTGAAAAGGACTTGCGTGAGTTTCACGTTCAAGACTGGCGGGAGATGGCGCAGGATCAAGGAAAGTGGAGATTCTTATTGTCGGAGGCCAAGACCCACTTTGGGTCCCTGCGCCACTCTAGTTAGTTAGTTAGTTAGTTAGTTTCCCTTACCCTTAATAGAGGATCAGATAAAAAAGTTGAAAGAAGCACAAGTGGTCACGTCTCTTGATCTCAAAAACTAGACTTTTACTTTTTAAGACTTTCACATGATGGTAAGCAATACTCATGATCACTTTGAAGAACAATTCTTTGCAAGCTGGGTTTTTTGAAATCGAATCTCGGATACCACAACATATTCGCGCAACATATACGCTCGCAAACTTCGCTAAATTTTGGTTCGAAGAATGGAGTTGTTGACTTGTTAAGTGTCAACAATTTGAAGAGTGGTAATCAAATCGAAGAAACTGGGTCCACTACGGATTTATTTCCTTTGCGTCGATGTACTGGTCGGACTCTTGAAAACGTTGTTGCTGTAAGCGACAGTGTCGCTGAAAACCCCAAAATATCAATTCGGTATCGTTCCCAACAACTTCGAATTTCTTGAAGCAGCATGCAGCAATTTTGATGAATACCTCTGTATCCTGAACTTTCACCCGTTCAATATACAGCTTATTCAGGAGATTTCATCAGCAGGCCATGTGAAAACGTCGACAATTCGTTCAATAGATAAAGGAGCAACTGAAGTGAAAAAAATATTCATCTTCACAGAAAGAGCAAGCCAGTGACCAGAGCCAAGAGGCCTTATGCTGGGCATTTTATTCCATACTTAATCTTAACTGGTCTACTTTATTAATGGATAAAAAATACTATTTAAAATTTATATATTTTTTTTTCAAAATACCAATAAAATTATTGAGACATCCTCTTCTTCCCCTCCGTAATTATGACTATAGTCAAACCTCATACATATAAAGAAATAGAGAGACTTAGCGTGAGGGACAGAAAGAGAGAGTATTTCAAAAATACAATATAAAATTTACATAAAATATTTTGTTCATTCAATACGCTGTAGATGGTTTGTGCTGATCATTGTAGATATATAGTTCTTACGCATTAGTCTTAAAAAGGTGCATGCGCAACACTATTTTTTTTAACTCTATGTATTGAGTGTATGTGTCGCAACTATTTTCCTCCAGTTATGTAGCATCTTTTTATGTAATGCGTCTTTTAAATATATTTTTCTAATCCTTTCCAATTAGTGAAATGTCGCCTGAAAGTTTCTATAATATAAAATAGGTTCTGCGTTAATATTGGTTTCAAGTATTAAGCTATTAACAAAACAACTTAGTCTCCACTGTAATCAATTTACTTTGCACTAAGTACAGTCAACTTAGGATAAAATTAAAAAGCTTTTTCTTCAACTTCTGCGATAGACAGCTTCTTAACCACATTTTTAAAAGAACGGGTATAAGGAATAAGGTATTTTATACTTCAACAGCTCCGCACCATGGTTTAAGTTTATTTGTTCAAAAATTTCAAGCCATGTTGTAATAATTAAAGACGGAAGATCCAATTACGGAGAAGAAGGAATTAATTTTAAATTATTTGCGCCCTTACTTGCAAGCCGCCACAGTTTCACTCGAGTAGATAGACAAATAAAAAATAGTCAAGGTTACTCGATGTTAGAAGAGCTTTCTATGGGTGAAAGAATTTTTAGCATCGGTTCAGTGGTTTTTGAGTTTATTCGGAACAAATAATCCAATCTTTTCTCTTTATAATGTTAGTATAGACTAGCAGATGCTCCTCAAGTGGCTTTTAAGATTTGATAGATTTTAATAACTTCATTATTCTATTGAGATAATCATTATCGTCACCATCAATGTGATCGTCACATCACACAGCAACAGATATTTGCGCTTACGCCATATCCCTTTTGATTATTCTAAAAAGTAATATATTTAAGTAACTAACAAACTAACTAGAGTGGCGCAGTAATCCAAAGTGGCCTTCGACTATAAGAGTCTCCACTTTCCTCGATCCTACGCCATTCCCGCCAGTCTTGAACGTGAAGCTCATGCAAGTCCTTTTCAGCCTCATCTTTCCAGCGAAACCTGGGACAGCCGACTGGGCGTCGGCCATTCGGCCGTGCCAAGTATGCACTCTTCACGTTCCGTTCACCATCCATTCTTTCCAGGCGGGCGAGACAACGGAGTCTGTGTACTTTTATCTCTCCAATGATGTTCGGCTCGGTCACCAGTTCCGCGATATCTGTATTTTTCCAATTCGCCATGTTCCATCATGTCTCCGCACTGGCCTAGGCCTAGGATGTTTCTTAAAATCTTTCGTTCTGTTATTAACAATTTCCCTTCTTCCTTTGAGGTCGATGTCGGGGCTTCACAGCCGTACACTAGGATCGGTCTGATGACTGTTTTATAAATATATTTAAATATCATAACATCAAAACCAACATTATCTACATAAAGCGCATGTTTCATGTTTGTGACGTAAAAAACAACAATTATGACCTTTTTCATTGATCTCATTATCGAGTAGCGGAAAAACTCCACTGGATAAAGAAGGCAAGGAATTTAGCTTTGTGACGACGAGGTAAAAGACCAGCAGTAGATATATTTTGCTGATAATATTAACAAAATACAAATTTAGAACGAGTAGAAGATATTCCAATGCGACGCACGTCTCTAAAGATTTGCGAGACTCTATTACCACCGTAATTCTGCCCAGATACGAGAGAGGCGGGTAATTGAACGGATTACACACTAATAGCTCTCGCGGAGAGGAGGCCGCAGTCAGTGCGTAACTTCACTGGTATTGGGTCACAAGTTTTATATTACATTAGATGTTTATTGCGGTCATAAGTTTCTAACTTACTGTTTTACCTAGATAAATATAAACTAGAAAGTTTTTATGCTATAAGCAGAAACTTATTGCTAAGATGGAATCTTATCGTATCTAATAAGCTACGTTGATTGGCGCCACCGAAATGCATAATAAAATATTTTGTAAATTTTCATTGAAGTTGATTGATAGAAATTAGAATTTTTGGTTTACAACTTTTTTTTGCCTAGAAGGTGGAAAATTTATATTTGATTTTGGAATTAATATCACATTGGTAGCAGCACAGCGAATAGAAATTTAGTTCGAATTATGTGAAATTTATGCAGAGCAAGGCAAAAAATGTAAGGCAAGCAAGGCTGGAAATGCTAAAGTATTAGGTACCTTGGATCCACGCCCGGATCGCCTACAAAAACATTCAAAACACGTTTTCATGATAACTAAGAGATCAAAGGATGATTTCATTAGTTCATTTACTGCTTACCACAATTCTAATTTCAAAGTCAGGACTAATTCCATTAACCGGGCGAATACACCTCCCATACGGTCCACGAGGAGCTTGTCCCTCCGCTAAACACGATAGAGGCGGGTAATTAAACGGATTATAAGCTAATGACATACGGGAAGTGCAAACTGCGGCTACCGCACTCCCTTCGATATTGGATCTACGTATAAACTTTTAGCAGTACGTACTTTTCTCTTATTACTGTGATATTTATTACATTCCTTATGAAATAACCAACGAAGTTGAAGGAAGGAAAAACTACAGTTAAATATTTGGAATACAGGCTTGAGATCTAAAGATAAAAGGCCTGACTTGTCCGTCTTATTTCCTGTCCATACTTCACGTAGAGTGAGCAGCGCATCTGTTGTACGTGATACAGTTAAAATATTACTTCATTTCGAATCGAAGAAGAATGAATTAGAAGGTTAAGGACTACAGGTTGGATAATTAGACGGGATGTATCACTGAAATAAGGTGAACCTTCAGCACACCTTGTTACTCGGTGATATAGAAAGAGTGAATATTGACGGTTATATAGTGTAGATTCAATTGATACCTATGTTATATAGAAGAATGATTTCTTTTTTTTTATAATCCTTTCCCCATTAGAAAGCTATAGTTTTAGAAGTAAAATAACACGAAATAAGTGGGTAAGGTGTTTCCTTAGTTATACTTTAATCCCTACCCTTTTTCCCACTTTATGTGGGGTTGGCACAGTGCAATCGTAGTCAATACTGTA
>DWTW01001134.1:0-13416 GCA_018246275.1 Papilio slateri | reverse complement strand
AGTACATACTGCGCCGACCCCACATAACTGGGAAAAGGGCAGGAAGAAGAAGAAGAATTTCTTAAGGTATTTGAATATGTATTTCAATATTTATTAGAGAGGTGATAATTTCTATGTTTAGTTGTTGTGTACCGGATTGTAAATATATGCGATAATACAATTTACAAATCATTAAAACTTGACTTGCGTACGAACGTTTTAAAAATTCATTCATAGTGCGTTAAAGGATCGTAACATATTATGCTATTTAATGTGTTATAAATAACGAACCTTTATTACAATTAGCATGGTTATATTTTTACAAGTCAAAAAATATATAACGTGAAAATAATATACATAAACAAATAAATTAAGTGTAAAAACTTTCAAAAAGTATTTTTAGTTTGGTAAATTTTTAAATACATTTATTTACATTTACTTACAAAACGATGACAGCTGCCTGTCGTTTGCAAATGCGTCTGCGTTCGGATTTTAATGCAAGTCGTTCCAATTAAACATTAAAGCATATGGAAAAAACATTCTTAGTATGATCGAAATTCGAAATTCAAAAACAATATGTCATCAGTATGCTGTTCAGATATTCGCACAATAACATTGCATCGAACAATAGACAAATGTCGCTAACGACGTGTCATTCGACTTTTGTTTTTTTTTTTTAAACAAACATTGTTGCCAAGACAAAGTTCACGTGTTGGCTAAACTTAAACCCAGCGGGTGAGCGGGAAACGTGACCGCAATTTGGCACTATTTCTGTTTTTTTATTGAGTTAATAATTTAGAGCAATAAAGTGCCTGTTAAATTTGTATTCGTATATATGTTTGTTGATTTGGATTCATCCTTGCTTAACTTAATTGAATAATGCGCCAATCTCATTGATATACCTACACCTAGGGCGCCCTCTATTGATGTTATAACTTTTCTACAGTATGAGTTTGTGTTTGTTTGGTGATTCATCTTTTACATACGTCCGAATTACCAAAGCATACCCACTCAATTCTTTACCTTCTTACCATTCAAGAAAAATATTAATTAATAAACATTTCCAAAAGCCGCGCACAAGTGATAAGCGGTGTTTATCTTTCTGGTTTACGCGACGTATCTATAAAGTTTGATCAATGTCATCGGATATCACGAAATTACGTGTAATAAAAAAATCTTGATGATAAAAGAATGTGGCTCGCGGCCAAAATTATGTTAGCGACCGGTAGATTGACACGTAATTAAGAATGACGAGTGACCTTACTTAACTAATGGAAAGTAGTTGCCATGGCATTAAAACACATTTGTAGTAATAAGGTAGAGATAAAAACACGCCCGAACGTTACCTGAGGTACGCATAGATGATGGATGGACCACCAGACTCATTGATTTGGTCCTAGCACTCCTCTGTCGTTTCTTCCAAATCCTATAATTACTCATACTCTTTGGTTACTTAATTACTTTCTATTGAAAAATAGGGCAAAGAAGTGTATATACTGTTTCTAAGGTAAAGAGTTATTTGGTTATAACTAATTAGTAGTAGTAAACAAATTAGTTGGTCGGAGGAAGTTAGTTGCTAGCTCTTGAGAAAGAATTAAGAAAACGTACAGTCGCGGATCCAGAATTGCGATTTGGGGGGGCTTGACCCTCCTGAGGGTAGATTTTAGCAAGGTAGAAAGTAAATTGGGGGGCAGGCCTTATAGGGACTAAGGGTATCAGGCTTGGCTCCGCCAATGAAAACGTAGATGAACAGACAAACACGTAGAAGCAGAGAAGGAAGGAAGTCCAATAGCCCAATTAATATACAAATTACCCTGTTGGAATCCTGGTAGATCTGTAGATGGTGGTCTGTTAATACGAAGATTCACCTTGTTCTATACAACTTCTGATGAATGATGGTTTAGAATTTAGATCATATAGGTAGATTATATCGCTGTAATTCTGACAGAGAGCTATACTTTATAGCTTCATATATCAAATAAAATATATGCAGCTGTAATTATATTTTGGTGAGAAGTGAGATTAGAAACTCTTAACAATTTGAGTCATATGTGCTTCCTAGTTAAGACTTTATAGTGACTTGGTCTTTATCTCCGCAGAAAAAGTAGAAGATTTTTGACTTTTGAATCGACCAGGTAAAGTCCGCCTTCTGGCAATACCAGCGCTAAGTAGAGGTACTTATATATGTAAACATAGGAAAGAGTTTGAGTTTATTCCTTGACTATATAAATCTTAAGACCCGTTAGGTGGCGCTGCCATCGGATTCTAGACGATTTTTTTTAGTTTTTATGGCGAAAAACTGCAAAACGTAAGCTGAATCCGGTAATAGCAGGTAAGCCTGCGAGACAAAGTCTGCTGGATTCGCTAATACAAATATATTTTTTGAAGGGATTGCACGAAAAATATCTAATAATAGAATGTACTTCTACAGAATTTGGTTTACTAAACTTGATTATCAGTTTGATGAAGAATTTATTAAAGTTATGGAAATTATAGAGGCAAGGTATTTGTGCTGCAATTTTGTTTTTAAACTTATTTTAAGATTTATAAATACTCGCTTTAACGTTTGGTTTATGACTATTATCAAACAAATTATTTAAATAGAGATATATTCGACAAATATAATTTTAAATATCTCTGCCGCCAATAAAAAATAAAAGAGTAAATGGAACTCCATATAAAATGATAAACGAAATGGCAAACAACCGTTCTCTCAGAGTCTAAGTTACAACTACTTAAGAATCTGCATCGGGCCCAGTCTTGCTAACGGTCGAGAGGCTTAACCGGGTGACACCGTCGCAAGAGAGTCGCTAACACGGACCTCAAAGACCCACATACCGGTAGCTCGGATACTTCCAATAAATAAAAAAACCGCCACTTTCAAATCCCAATCGCGATATAAGCGAACTTACCTGTTACAAGTTCATACACATTACACAGAGAAGAAATGCGACTCCAATTTGGCTGTTTCACAAATAATTGCACACCCACCGTGTCATTCACAAGCACAAGATTAAAATTCACTTGAACTAATGTTTAACAAAAGGAAACGAGACTATAATCGTGCTACTTTACGTTCCAGAGCGCAAGTCCGACCACCGCGAGCGCTCGATCGCAACTGACGTTGCGCAGGCGATGCCTGTCGATTCTAATTTTATCGACGCAGTAACACGAGATAAAGCCGCTCTTTATTAGAGCTTTTTTATTTGTTTTTGCACAAGTCTGACCGGACAGTATTGTACTGAGCTTTTGATTGCATCCTCTGTGATCGACACTCATCCTAAATTATGACTAGCGTAGTCATCATTCACATATACTTCTTTACTGCTTCCAGTTTTTATGACTGCCCGAACTATTTTGTACGTAAGTTAGCGAAAATGCAGACCTTTGTCGCAATTACATTGTATTGCTGCTTCGCCTGGTCTGTTCTGAAACGATTTTTTTTTCTTTTGCCCTTTTCCCACTTTATGTGGGGTCAGCACAGTACGTCCGAAGTGCATACAGTCATAGGTTTTGGCTATAGATTTTTAAACAGCCGGCCGACTGCCTAACGCCAACCCTCTCCGGGCATAATTAATAAGTGTAATAAATAAATATTTTCAAAATAGGCTTATAATACAACAAATTAAAGTTAAGCCATAATACAATACATATCTAATCTTTGACATTCACAAAGCACCTCAATTTGAGGTTGCTATTCAGTACGGATGTAGAAGAAGCGACAGAGATGTGCCAGGATCGCGCCAAATAGAAATCCGTAAACCCTGCCTACCTCTATGGGTTACAGGAATGAGATCATATTCATTTATTTAAAAAAAAATCATCGCTATAATACTTTTTCACATGTTAATTATAATCTGCCAACGTCTTCGTGAGATCAGGCATTTCTCCTGACGTTGGCATATTATATTAAACTTACACCCGCTGTAACTTTGCGATATTAATTTTGAGCGAGACTGCTTCTCAATTAAAGTGCTCCGTATAAATTGTTGAAGCTGTGTATAACAGCGAAGTTAGAATCCACCTTTAAAAGAGAATGCCTAAGTAACGAATGCTTTGGCGTTGCTTTGTACTTTGTTCTACTGAACTTTAGAGCGTGGTTCGTCGCGAAATGTGAAGGTTTTCGTCTTTTGCTTGTGCAGTTTTAGTGCATCGTATAAAAAAGGTTACACCTTGAAAGTTTTGTTTTTGTAAAGAACAATAACGATCGTTTATACAATTTTTGATAAATTTATTTTAAAATAAATAGATAATGCCAATTTCGTTACAGAAAAATAATCTTATTACCCCGCAAGTTGATAATGCGTTGGGACCTTGTCAAATCAACTTCCGCGTGACGTCCATAAAAGTTCTAAAAAGTCTAGGTAACAAAATAATTCTAAAAGTCAATTTAATTTATTAACTAAATTATTTTCAACAAGATATGGTTATGTATATAATAATTGTATATTTAGATTTTTTAAAATTAACCAAATATTTAAATAATTTGAAACGTTTATTGGTACAGTTTATTTTTTTTTATCTATCGACTGTGAAGTATTTTCCTACTCATTAATAATCCCAGTTGAAGCAAATATATTTACGAAATTGTAAATTAATGCTTTCTGTTATTGTCGTCATCTTTGTGTTAATACACAAAGATGACGACAATAACAGCAAAACTTAACAATAAGCAGCAGCAAACAAGATAACTAGAAAAAAAACAGCAAAAAGTGCATGTTTACGACTTGATACGTGAACTCGCAGGCCAGTGTTGCTAGCGGCAAAATGGCAGCTAGGCGCATTAGCAACTTGCGAGGGTAAAAGACAGTAAATGCTTGCAGGCTCAGTGTGTGCCTCATGATAATCTCCACATATTGCTTTTCACTTATGTATTTCTACTAAATTATTTTATTACTAAATTATAATATATAAATTCGATAGATTACAAAATGAAATGATTAAATTCGAATAATGTATCAAAAAGGGAAATCAGTACATCGAAGTTGTGGACAGATCACTTATCAACAAGGTTGTTTATAGCGATGATAGAGTTTAAGTCTCAAACGTGCGCCTTGTGGTACGCTGAACTTGTGACAAATAAAAACGATTATAAACCTTTAATAGATTACCGCTAATTAACTATTTTTATACATAGATGCCATTCAGTACATTCTTATAACACGTACTATATTGGCGAATGTTCGGCACTTGAAATGCGATAATGCACTATGTCAAATGCTTACAAGAAATCGGTATATACACGAAAGCAAAATTACTTTGACTTTTATGACTATATTATTAAATGCTACCAAATTTTAAACAAACATTCCAACTTAGCTTAAGTTTGTGCCAGTGTCAATCAGTAATTGTCATGATTATTCACGACAAATACCGAATGGCGGGTTGCACCCTAAACCATTAGGGCTATAGTATGCTTGAATTATTAAAATGATTACTGAAGTAACCACCTTATAACAATTTGAGTTAAAACACAGGTAATTCTCGTTGGTGTATAATATACAATATAATATATAGATTTTGAAGGATAGAGCAGTTCGTATCCATAGGATTTTCAATTATATACTACTCGCTTGAGTAGTGCTTAATAAAGTAATACCATTTTAAATTAATAGCAATTTATTTTATTGGATTTAGAAACAGCAGTTTGCACTAACAGAGATAAACTGTGCCGATGGTCTTACAGAGCTAACGATGCTCTGAATCACTTCCTCTAAAACAACGATAATGCACTGACATTCAGTGCTGATTCACGACAAGCAGGCGCAGGAAAATATCGTCGCCCGTTCAGTTATCGTTTTTGGTAAGTAACAAGGTTACAACGGTAGAACCTTCATGGTGATTTCCACCAAAGAAATATGACGTCATCAACGTATGACTATTAAAAAATCAACACCAAAAAAACTAACAAACTAAATAGTTATACATAAATTAATAAGCCTCCAACTATTGATGTTTTACACACAGAGTTTCAAAATCATTTGATGATAACTGAACGTACGACAATTTCTAATTATAATTCTTACTCACTTGAGTAAGATGTAAGACGCTTTAAAAAAAACTTATCAAGAACGGTGATCGAAATACAAGTCATAATATATCGTGAGCAACAGTTTGTGCCAGCGCCCTGCACAAAAGCAATAGTCAGAGGAAGGTTACGACGAACAGTTAAACATCCAGCTATGTTTTGTTGATACACACGGCACTTACGAATGCTAAGCAATTTAAAAGCTCTATTCTGTAACTTAGTATTTCTTTTATATCTAGACTATGTTGCTTCAACTGGGATTCGAACAGAACCACAAATTTTGTTCAATACCAACATAACACTTGGAACGACGAACTAATAATGGTCGGTTGTCGTTGAATATTCTTTACTTTATTTATTTATTCATGAGGAATTTATTTATTTATCTAAACAAGGACAGTAAAGCTAATTTATTGGATCGTCTGTCAAATCTAGAAACCCTAAAAAAAATTATTAACGGCAAGAAAAACGACTTTAATTTTTTTTTTCCAAATGGCTCAAGTGTCAATATCGTTAAACTCTTATTACTTAGATTTTATTTTAATACGTTAATAACATATTATCTTTAAAACTCCATTGCAGTGTACAGACCTCAAGACTGAATTGTATCGTTCTAATTATTATTTGTTTTTTAACAGTCGTGTGTCAGTGAAGTGCATTTGTCACACGGCATTGCACCGTGGCCTGGCCACGCAAACGTCACACAATCGACTGCAAGAATGCTCGTTACGATAGCTCATATGTTTGAAAACAAGTGGTAAATAACATTTAATTTTTATGCCATTATATAAGCAAGTAACGCCCGGTTTCTGAAAGGCTGACCAACAGTTAATTTAACTAGATAACTAACTAACAAAAGTCCGATCAAATGTTCTTAGTTGCTACAAGTGTGATCACTTTTTCTTTAAGAAAGTGATTTAACATCGTGGTTAGTTATGTAACTAACACTCCTGTAAATAGTTAAATAAAAAATTGTGGAACCTTTCAAAAACCGGTGCCTTAAAATATTTTAATGCGTTAATTATTTAACGAAATAATTTACGTTAAAAGCTAAATTAGGTATATTTCGTCGTTGCATGGACGCGTTTAATTATCCCCCCCCCATCATTACTTTTTTATTTGAGTTAATGCCGCTGCATGTATGCGTAGATGTATGGATGTAGACAAAGCGAGAGAGGTGTGCCAGGATCGTGTCAAATGGAAATCCGTGATCTCTGCCTACCCCTATGAGTCACGGGAGTGAGCGCATAGTATAATTTTTTTTGTTACTAACAACAACTGTATCTACGATATTACATTGATGTCTTTTCTTATTTACTATTTTGCAATTTTAAGTTAAATAAATAAAATATAAGTGGTTTAAAGGATTTACTTTAATACAATAGTACTATGTACTTAGTACTACCTACTTACCGACAAAAATATCTAAACTAAAATAAAACCCAATTCTGAATACAAACATGTCTACTCTTCTAAAACACAAACATGTCTTCATCTTATTGGAACCTTTAAGTAGTTAGTTAAGTTATCATTTGCGTCAATTTATAATTTTAAACAAATTTCAATTCATATTTCAATTTAATCAAACAAATACGTTCTGTATTTTTTTATTAAATTTATTATTTTTATATTATAGAACATGTAAATATAATTTTAGCGGGCAAACTCTGTTCGGCTACTTCCAAAGAAGAGATCTTACCTCAAGGTCTTCGGGAGTCTGGACATGGGCTGTTACAGGGTTTGTTACTGTATTGCCGGCTTGGGTTAATTTTAGTCTATACATTGTCCTATTCTCACTTCGATCACGTTCAGTCAGATGTAAGCCAATTGACATTTCATTGCCAAAAATTCATAATGACATTGATATTTTCGTCATCAAACATTATATTTATTTGGAGCATGGTGTGGCCGGCGCTCGGAATTACTTGATTGTGTTGCCAAAAATTTTAGTTACTTCCCTTGACCTTGATTTTTAGCTGCCAACTGAAGTAGAAAGCTTTTGTTTACATAAGTGCTTGTAATTGGCCCCGATTGTAATAAAAAAATGAGCACTGTTGCTAGTTTGCCATATTATAGTGTACTCTTTTCAACATAGCATGGTGCGGCTGACGTATACATATAGCACATCATATTTTTTTATGGAAGAAAGTGGCAAACGGGCAAGCGGTTCGCCGGTCAAGTGACCGCTACCCATGGGCATCCGCAACAAGCAAATGAGTTGCAGATGCGTTGCCTACCTTTAATGGACAGAGGAGAGGATAAACAGGAAAAAGGATATTTCCTTTTCTTATCCATCCCCTCCCCGTCCAATCCTCTTCCCCTTCCCATCTTATACTTATTAGGAAAGGATGGGAAAGAGAAGAGGACTAAAATTGCGCCTCCGGCACCTCATTCATCAGACGAAACGCAGAACACTTCTACTTCCCGCCTGACTTGTGTGTGGTCGTAGTATTTCACCGGTCGAGCCGGCCGGATATTGTTCTCTACCTCTCTCTCTACCCCTGTAAAACGTAACTATTAACGTTTAATAGTTAAAACTACTGAATAAATACTCTGTACAAAGGAAGTTAGAGTTCTAAGCATACATATTCTATGGCGTTGTCATAGCAACGAAAAAATAAACATTGTATTTGAAGCAATAAAACGCGTACAATAAGATAACCTTAGACAATACCCATTGTATAAACATTCTTGTTGAATTAAACTATACGAAATACTGTTATTGACAGTCAAAAAGTTTTATTAAGTGATTTAAAGATACAAGGTATAATATAAGAGTTTGATCATTGTTGTCGTGTCTTTTATGCTTATAATATGGCATCGCATATTCTTTTAGTTTCAGAAATGGATTTGAATGTAATGGACAAATTGCGTTTGCTAAAAATCGACACGGAATTACGACCACAGATCAAAATGAAACCGATGAGCCGTTATTACTTCCTCATCTCCACAAATCCTGTCGAGCAATTCTTCGTTTTCGCCTCCACTGCAGCCTGGCTGGTCAGGAAAACCGGTCAAGAATTCGAGCAGCCCAATGAAGAGGACGATCCTAATGCAACCATAGCTAGCATATTAGACGTACTACGTGACAAAGAAATAACAGTAGATTTTTCATCACATAAACTCAAACAAGGTTATGGAGATCAAGTATGTTATATTTTAAACATATTAGCCGATGAGGCGTTAAAAAAAGAAAACTTCGAATGGGAGAAACCTATTGTCGATATCCCTGACCCTGAGGAATCGGCCGATGACGTCGATCAAATTGAGGATGAGACTGAAATTTTTCTTGATAAAGTCGAAGAAGAGATGATCGGTTATTCCGATGATTCCGGAGATGAGAATAAAGAAGAAAAAGAGTCTATGAAATCCGTCGCTGTAGTTCACGATTGGGAGGAATGGAAACTTGAACTGGAAAGGGTGGCTCCAGCTTTAAGATTAAAAATATCAGCCGACGGACGCGACTGGAGGGCGAGGTTGGCTCAGATGGAGACATACAAAAACGAACTATTCGAAAGACTCAAAACGACCGGTTCCCAACTGAACAAACTCCATGGTAATATTGGTTCCGTAATGGATAAAGTTGCGGCGCGTGAAAATATTTTAAACGAACAATTCGAGCCGCTCGTCAAAGAGTATGGATCGCTGTTGAACGAGTTAAAGAAAGTGACCGACGAATACAAAGAGGTGAGCGCTGGAGTTACTGAACGACAGGAGAAATTGAACGAGCTGACTGCAAAGGTCGAAAATATTAAACAGAGAACAGAACAGAAAGGTTCGTCGATGAACGATACGTCTCCTTTGGTGACTGCTAAGAAAGCAGTTGAAACTTTAAAGAAGGACATACAGGAATTAGATTTTCAGATTATAGTTTTACTGTGGCTCTTGATATCAAAAGAAAGTCCTAAGAGCAATAACTTTTTGACTAATGCAGAGTCCGGAATCCTAAATAAGAACATATATTAATCTATTATGGGTTGAGCCGAATACAAAATACCTGTATCGTCGGCGTTATTTATCGATATCGAATGTACCATCGATTTTTGTTTAACACCGATTCGCTTTCTCGACAGAAAAAAAAATGATATATGGTTTTAAAAAGAAAATAACAACGATTTTTGTTATGTATATATTTTTTCTTATAAAATAAGGGGGCAAACGAGCAGCGGGAACAACAAAGTGATCATCATCACACCTGCAACACCAGAGGGTCTGCAGATGCGTTGTCAGCCGTTAAGGAAGACGTACGCTCGCTTCAATATATACGCTGTATTTCAACTAATTAATAGCTGAGCGACTGTGTAGGGCCCAAAAGTCAGTATCTCCTTTACTTTTATGAAATATTTTTGGGTGGTGTGGCCCAGTGTATAGGAGCACTAAGAAATCAATAAATGAAAGAGATTTGTTTAGGATTAATTAGTGCATTTATTACAACCTTCACAATTGCCTATATTATGTACCAAATACAATTTAAAACAAAATACAATATTATTTGGGTTATGTAATTTAAACAAAATTCTTGTACTTTGAACAAAAAATACATGCAAAATAAATAACTTATGTGAAAATGTGATGGACATGTCACCAATCGCTTGTGAACTTCCCTAGTTTAAAGTCGGACTAGGCATATTATAAACTGTCGGCAAATTGTAAACTGAACGAATAATGTTTCTAGATACATACCAAAGAAAAAAATAGTAATATTACTTTATATATAACTATTATATCCAAACTGACAAACCTAATTTGATCTTCCATTCTAACTTTAACGTAATAACGCAAGCAGAATACCACTTCACAATTTGACGATTTGACTTCGACAGTTTATAATCTGTCGAAAAATGACACGTCAAATTGTAAACGATACGTTCAGTTCACAATTTGCTGACAGTTTATAATGCGCCTAGTCCGTTTATAAACTGACAAAGTTTTCAATCGGACGGCGACAGATACATAAGAGTTTATAATCTTACAATTTATTCCTTGCTCTTAGATTAACAATACAAAAAGCAAGCTGCAAGGCTTTTAACCTATTCGGGGTAGTCAGAGATAGCATTTAAGCTTTCCGCTAGATTATTAAGTTCCCAAATATGATGGGATAAGTGTCCTAAGGACATTAACTCATGTTTATAGAGAAGTTAAACAAATAAAATTTAACCGTTACATTCCGAGTGAAATTATCCATTGAGTTATTGTTCTGTTCAAATTAATCTTTCGGTATAACTTAATCTTATATATTGTTGTTTTATTTAATTTAATTATAATTAAAAATAACTTTATAAAGTAAATTATTATTCAAAGATATATTATTTTCAAAATAAATTATATAGGAATTAAAACTTTGGTGATCTTTAGGAAACATCGCAAACGCTGCACGAGTAATCATATTATTTTAATTATTTGCCTTAATGTTGTATGTGACTCATATCTTGATAAAATTAAATACAATTTCTGAAATCATCGTCGATTGGACATTGGATTTAAATCTCTATGGTTAATGGAATAGAATTGATTTTTGATTTTACATAAACTAAATATCAATTAAATCAATCATCGATCGATCAATTAAAAATTATCATTGACCTTGTTATTCTCAAATTTATTACCGCCTCAACATAACTGGTCTTTTATAGTCATGATAGAAAACACCAGGACAGTGGCGGAAGCATTTAAAATCTAATAGTAGAAACTCTCAATTAATTAATCACCTTTTTTTAACGATTCTTATACCATATGGTAATATGGTGTCCATATTATTAATTTTTATTTAAAAAATAGTTTTAAATCACAAGCAACTTTAAGGGCTGTCGAAACGTAACCAAACCTGACGTAATTCCAGCTCTGTACAAATACTTTTTTTTTGTTTTTACTGTGTTTTTCTACTTTGAATAGGTAAATAATGCTCTAAAATCGGCAATAAGCTTTCCATTGGTGCCGACGTCGATTCCATGGGTACTGTTCATTACGGTAATAAAATACGAATGCGTATGTAACTGCATAAATTTAATTATTTTTTATACTTTCCACGATATTCCTTCTTTTTTTCATACATCGCCCACACCGCTCCATAAACCATCGAAAACGTAGTGATTACTGGTATTATATTAATTACTAAAAGTAAAAAAACTAGCAAATTTATACTGACGTTAAAATATCTATCACTTTTTGTATGTAACATGATGTACATTTCATTAATAAAATTGAATTCCAACGAAAAATCACTAACGCCTGTGACGTAGTGGGGTAAGCATACATTTATTATTTAAAAAATTATAACGAAAATAATTAATTTAACATATTATCTCGTGTGAATATTACACAAACATAAAAATAAAATGTAAAAAAAATAATATTTTCTCATCATTTTATCGTAAAGCCACATTATTATTGTTTGTTAACGTTTCATTGACCATAAATATGTCTTATTTCAAAATTATATGGATTCAAATTAATATATTTTTTTGTTATCCTATCTATAAATTAAAAAAATACTGACTATACGAATAAAGTTATTTGGCGTTGAATACGAACTAAAATAAAAGCTGAAATAATATAATTAGAAAAGCTCAAGTTTTTTCACCTAACTGGGACAGGCAGAGACATAAAACTCTTACTTCTTCCATTCTTATAATAATTTATCAATTAAAAACAGATTTCAATGTCGTTGTATTTTTGTTGGTAAAATAATGTTGGAAAATATTTGTGATACTATAATTTCATCTTAATAACTAAAAAGCTATCACGCCTTTTAACTTTAAACAGATTTTATTCGCAATTAAGTTTTTTTGCGTCCTCTAACGTGACAGAGCGTGATCCTATCGTCATGTACACATATATTATTATTTATTATTCAATTAGTATGCTCAGTATGGAAGACTCACCTCTTGTCACATTTGAGGCCACCTGATTAAATGGAGTGACAACTTATTTTCTCAGTTCTCTTATAGTTTGTCCTTTTGGTGTAGTAATAAACTTTTAGCTTGCCCTAGGTAGATCGACTCCTGTTTCGAAGGCTCCTCGAAGGTAACGTTGTACTTCCTCTTCAGGTCGTCCATGAACTCTTGTTTCAATAGTGCGAGGCATCTGCAATTTAAAAAAACCTACTTATTATTGTATCAATGAAATTAGGACATACTAAAAAAAAGCGATATAAGGAGTGCCTGTAACCGACGAGCATGTGTGCCTAGATGTATGGATTTAGATGAAGCGAGAGAGGTGTGCCAGTATCGCGCCAAATGGAAATCCGTGATCTCTGCCTACCCTTGTGGGTTACGGGCGTGAGCGCTTATTTATTTATTTTATCTATTTCTGAAATGGCTCTAAGGATTTGTATGAAATTTAGTATTTAGATCCGGTTTTATTTTAAAATTTATCTTTCCCGTAAAACTGTAAATTAGAAACTATATCTT
>DWTW01001133.1:0-13416 GCA_018246275.1 Papilio slateri | reverse complement strand
GTTATTAAAAAAAAAGTATTTGACGGTAAAACAGTTTAAAATGTACATATTCAATCTTATTTCGAAGGCACACAACTAGCACCACAATAGTAGAATGGTGACTTTACTCCTGTTCCAGACTCCACATTGTTGTGTAAGGTACTCAGTTATGGCATTAAAGTCAACTCTCAATGTTTTATCCTCGGTTAACGAGATATAAATTATTTTTATTGTGTTTAAAACGTAAGAGGTAATAAATAATTCTAATCTATAATAAATAAATCTATAAAAAATAATAACTAATAAATAAGATAGGCATCTGCAACAAGCTAATGTGTGGCAGATGCGTTGCCTACCTTTTCATGGACAGAGAAGGGGACAAACAGAAAAGAAGGATACGTATTACCTGTCCATCCGCTCCCCCGGCCCCGGATAGGAAGGGGAAAAGGACTAGGATTAGGCCTCTGGCACCTCACTCATCAGACGAAACGCAGAAATACTTCTACTTCACGCCTGTATTCTGTGAGGTCGTGGTATTTCACCGGCCGAGCCGGCCCATTAGTGCAACAGATGTTGTTGTTGCGGGCTCTACCACTGTTTAAGTGAATAAGTGTATCATCGCTTCGTGGTGATGACACATACACTTCTTCGTTTCTGGGAACTCTTAATATCACCTTTACTTAGTATGCCACCACTATGTTTGAAGTCTACGATTACCTAAAACCAATGCCATATACTATAATATTATTAGTATTTAATAATAACATAAACATGCCTTGCCTGTTGTATACCATTGATGCTTTAAATGCCCGAACCATAGTTAGCCACAGAAGCATAGTTTCGAATTTACGTGTACTAATATAATAAAGCAGAAAAGTTTGTTTGTTTTAACGCACTAATCTCAGGAACGGTCAATCGGATTTGATAAATTATTTTTCCATTTGACAGCCCATTTAGTATGGAAGGTTATAGGTTATTTAACATCACACTGCGACCCTTAGTAGCCGAGCAGAAAGAAAAATAACGTTTAGCGTGAAGGATGTACGCGGGCGAGTATAGCCACGGGGCACAGCTAGTTTAAAATGGAATTAAAAGTGTAACAAACATTTACTTTGTGCCCAATGATTAAAGAAGTAATATACACAGAGTAAGTGTACGTAGAACATTGTTATTGGAAGGCAGGTGTGTTGCGCCAACAGGTGGCAGCACGGAGGGCCTTAATTAAAGTCTAGAGGTAATTGGGACGCGTTACAGATATATTGAAGCGCCTTTTTAACTTATGCAAGATCGTGAAATATGTTTATGCATGAAATATGCATCGCATAATTAAACCAAGTAAATCAAACCAATTCATCATAGAAAATATAGAAACAATTATAATTATTGAGAAAAACGGAAAAGATTCTCGATTGTAACGCAGAAGGAAAAATTCAGATAGTCGATTGACAAGATTGAAGGATTGACGAGATCTGGTCAAAGTTGCGGGATTCCTCTGGATGATGGGTAGCCAGGGATGCTTTATGGTGATCCTTGGATATCTACATTCAACAGTGAATCGATTAGTGGTTTTTATGATATGATTATAATTCAAAAAGGGACATTATTTAATTTTTAACCATTATTTTTTAAAAAAATGTAAAGGATAGCGAAATTCAGTAATTATCCGTTTTATACCCTTAATCAAATTATTACTGTCTTAAAATCTACAAGGAAAACCAATTGCATATCTTTAATCAGTTTTACGCAGACAGATGAAAAATTGAACCAATTTGAAAAGAATCGTTCGAGCTTAAAATGCAATTTATACGAACTGAAGAGAAAAACGACGAATTAAATAGAGATCAGTTTAAATTAAATTTTAATCCAGAACATATTTTAAAATTTTATATAAAAATTGTACAAAATTTATATTCGACTATGTGTTTTATTTGTTAATTATTTCAACTTTCATTCATCATTTATCAACTTTCAATCTCAATTTTCAACAATTATTTAAAAATTTATTTTAAAGTTTAATCTTAAAATATTTTCCATAAAATTTCTGATCATAAATTAAGAGAAACATTATTTTTTCGACGATATATGAAGTTCGATGTAACGTATGTAGATTTTGCATCTCACAAGATACACGACAAATTGAAAAAACCAACCCCTAGCCAACGACCATGTAGGTGTAGACGCGAAAGAGGTGTCTCAAGGTTTTGACAATTGGAAATTAGTAATCTTTGCCTACCGATCCATACTTTGGGTTATTTATTTGTAGGTTGTGTAAGATTATAATATTGTTATTTTCTATATTATAATCGCACATAACAGTTAATAAAACGTATAAGATTATGCATTGTTTGAATATTACGAGAAATTTGATGTTACGAAGAATTTGGCACCACAGAACAGTCAAGACGACACGCTCAAAATGGTGTATTTTAATTTTTTTACTTCAAAATAATTACTTGATGCATGTTTTTCTCGCTATAGATAATTAAGCAATACCCGTGCGAAGCCGGGGCGGGTCGTTAGTATAATATAAGGTGAACGTCCTGACAGTCTCGTCGATCATTTACATGTATTAAAATCTTTTTAGACACATTAATTGGTTCAATCCTTGTCCGTAAGCCTTACTTACTAAGAAAATTGTTATAATATTTTAACACTTCAGTTTCGTACCGATGTTTGTTAATTTATCAACTCCCAGTATTAAACAAATTAATTTAAGGGAACCCATATCAATCAATTCGGTGGGCTGTTTAATTAATAATCACCGTCCCGATGAGTTAAGGCTTTGTTTTGAGGATATTTTCACATTATATAGACAAATAAATTAATGGAAAACACTTCTCTATAATAAATCTTTGTGTAAACCTTTTAAATCTTAAAGTTACGAAGTCTCGAGTACCAGCTATGTGATAAAAATGAAGTGTGCGAATTTGCATCGCGTTTGTACGCTTGATTTTTACTTTTCAAGTAATATAACCTAAACCTAGTCCTTTTCCAATCCTTCCAATCCTTTTCCAATAAGGAAAGGATGGGAAGAGACAGTGGAAGGACGGGAAAGGGGAGGGACAAGAAAAGGTAATGAAAGCGTTAGCGCTGGTCAAAGAAGTGGCGGAAAAAACCCCAGCAACGCTCCTATCATCGACGGGTCCTCGTCCTCCGCTACTCGCTAATACCAGAGCTTTATATTGGTGAAATAATCTTTAAATTAGGTTCATTAGTTATGGACTGTATCCAGGACAAACAAACAATTGATACTTTCCTTTTTTTAATATAACTATAGACGAACAAGATTATTGCAAAGTTATAATACATCTTCGTAATATTATTGTAGATTTAACAAAAGGCATTTAAAAATAAAAACAATGTATGCAGTTTAATACTGTACTTTAGCAACAAGGCAACATAAGATTATCTTTACATTGAAACTCTCTGGTGGCGAAACACATTTCTTTTATAGTTTACTGAATGTTTTTACCTCTAATCGCTTCTCGATAAAACTTGTTTCGTTCAAGCACTCTGTAGTATATTTTTTTAATTCTTTAAGCATAGTATAAATGTTTGTGATGAATTTTGAAACTTCTAATGCACTGTGTACTGTAATTAGACATTCCACAATAGATTAGAGAGACTGCTAAACAGATAACTATAAGATATTTTGATAAGCTGATAGGAATACAGATTTATCGGTAATTAAATACATTACAGGTCAAGGAACAAACACATTATAAATTAAAAAGTTGACAAAATTTACATCAATTTACAACGATTTTGCAATTAATTGAGTTGCACAAAATAAAACTTTTAAACTTTACTTAGTTAGCTCGAAAACGGCTTTAATGATTTGGATCACAAATTATGTTTAGATTCGGGTTTTATTTTTACATGTATCTATGTAGATGTCTTTCCTGTAAAAAAGCGATATTTAATCTTTTGGGTTGAATAGATCATACATTGACAACAATATTTTAACAGTGGCAGAGCCCGCAACAACAACATCTGTTGCACGAATGGGAATGAAATACCACGACCTCACAGAAGACAGGCGTGAAGTAGAAGTATGCTTCTGCACTTCGACTGATGAGTGAGATGCCAGAGGCCCAATTTCTGTCCTCTTCCCCTTACTATCCTTTTCTAATAAGAATATAATGAAAAGAGGAAGAGTATGGACGGGGACGGTATGAATAGGAAAAGGAAATATTATTTTTCATGTTTATCCTCTCCTCTGACCATTGAAAGGTAGGCAACCTACCTGCAACTCCTTTGCTTGTTGCGGATGCTTATGGGTAGCGGTCACTTAAAATCAGATGAACCGCTTGACCAATGACGATGTTCCGCACGTTAACCTTTAATCGAAGTCACTTTGATCAAAGTATAATAAATTAATTTTCTTACCGGTCACTGATGGGAAGAATATTCCTATCAAAATCGTAAAAGTTGTCGACAAGTCGGCATATACTTGATTGTAAGTAGGTCTCTCCATTTGCTCGATGTCTTCAGGTTCCTTGCCATAAGCGATGTATTGTCCAAGTTGGAGGAATGAATCTTGAAGATTATCAAAGAAAACTCCACTAGACAAACCCTAGAATTAGATATAATGTTAAAAAATAAGAACAAAATTCTAGGTAGCTCTTATAGTCAATGAATTAGCAAAGCAATGTACGCCGAAAAAAAGTGTTGTATTATAATAAAATGAAATGTCGTGTAAAAGGGGTATGAGATGTCTTTTGATGAAGACTTCTTTTGAGGACAGCTGTCCTCAAAAGCAAGACGTTTATTGCAAAACGAGGAGAATCTCCAACTGTGGAAGGTATTACAGCACACATATAAGGATCAGGCACTTTTCCCACACAGACTATCTTATATTTTATTTATAAAACAATTGAAGTTTACTTTTTGTTCTTCAATAGATTGAGATTGACTGTAGATTTTTTTTTTAATATTTACCTTAATTCCTTGTACAATGTTAACATTATGAGCCGCATAGTACGGGTCGCAGAGGTTGTTTGGGCAGAACATTTGGTGGAGTTCGCCGCTGACATCCTTCGTACAGTTGTCGATGTGTATATCTTTTAGCAGACGTTTTCCGAGAACGCACATTCTAGAAAAAAAAACATAAGAATAAAGAAGAGATAATACCAAGAATAAAGCGTGTAGCAAAGTTTAGGTAAATAGATTAGATTATATATTTATTTAATACGGTTAACGGTGGTACAGCACGCAAATAATATCCGTTGTACGAATGGGCTGGCTCGACCATAGAAATACCACAGATACACATCACAGAACTCGGGCGAGAAGTATTCTGCGTTTCGTCTGATGAGTGCGGTTCCAGAGGCCGAATTCTAGTTCTCTTACCTTCCTTTTTTTAATAATGAAACTTTCTAATAAGAAAAAGATGGGTGGATAAGTGGATTTGACGAGGAGGGCATAGATAGGCGATGGAAAAATATTATTTTTTGTGTCCATTAAAGGTAGTCAACCTATCTGTAACTACACATTAGTTGCATTAGCTTGTTGCAAATGCCTACGGTCACTTAATATCAGGTAAACCGCTTTCTCGTTTGACACCGTCTTCTATATGAAAAATACGAAACACAGTCTTACTGAAGTTTAGTGTTTCCATTGAAGTTGACGAAGATTCCGGCGTAGACCGCACTGATGGAGAGAATAACGCAGGCCAAGGCGATAGTTGCGAATTTATTGACGAATTTCACTCCCACGAATACGACCATGCTCATTATAAGCAAAAGACCTGTTCCATACACCCGGAAGTTGTTGTACATCGCATCAGGGTCCTTTGTAAAATCTCCAAAGATCGACATCCACGGAGCCATATATGTCTGTTGATAAAAAAGTTTTTAGAGGTTACAAAAAAACATTCTGTGTCCTATTTTAATTAATTTCTTCAAATGGGGACTGTGGAATATGAATTTTCATATGATTATTTTAAATCGGTATGTTCGACTTTTGCCAGACTGACCCTTCTGTTAATGTTTTTCACGGGTATGTATATATATTCCACTTCCACTTTATGTGGGGTCAGCACAGTACGACCGAAGTTCATACTGTAATACGTTATGGCCCTATTTTTTTTACGGCCATCCGCCTGCCTGATGCAAACCCTCCTCAGCCATATACGATTTATTATCGAAATTATTTACTAATATTTCTTTTAACCATGATCAACCAAGCTTAAACCTGGGTGGAGACGGTTGACGACTAAATTAAAAATTGACATTAAATATTTTATTACCATTTAATACTAGTACAAAGTTGCTTATATACAGTGGAATATTCCTCGTGCAATATTAACAATGTCCTGTGTAGGGTGTAGGGAAAGTGGGTAGTCGCGGGGGCCGCGAGAGGAAAGTTTGTGGAAATCATATTCTGGGCACGAGTGTCTCTAGTCCGCTAACGCTCCAATATTAATTGAATTCTGATTGTATTTAGAATGACAAATATAAAAGCTACACGAAAGCTACGAGTTAAGAATGCCTTTTGAAAAAGTTAATTTGATTATCATACAAATGAAAACCAACGTTTATAAAAACGAAGAAAAGTAGGGACATATTCTTCTCGATTAATCATGTTGGTTTTACGTCCGAGTGTTGGTTTTTTACGGCAGTAGAAGGCAAAGTATTTTGCGACTGAACATCGGTATCCAAATTAAAAGCAACGAAATGAGTTGGAGATGCATGCCAGCCCTGTTAAAAATCTACACTTCCTCGATCGACTCCCGCAACATTGACCATCTTAGGTGTCCATCTTGTTGGAGGTCCACCGACACCGTGGATTGAGTATGCTTAAATATATTTGTCTATTTGTTTCCCATATTCTTATACATATCTTTTATTCTTAAATATATTAGTTTTTAATTGGCGATTGGTAAATAAATGAGTACATACCAGTACGATCTCGACGGCGCCGACGATATACATGGCAGCGGCGAGCGTGGTGCCGGTGTAGAAGAGCATGCCGACAGCGCCACCGCACTCGGGGCCCAGCGACCGACCGATCATGAAGTACGACCCGCCCGCCGGCACCACGCCGTTCGTAGCGATCGCAGACATCGATATGGCCGTCAGCATCGTCTACAATTCAATTACAATCTTAGTTTTGTAAGTAATTTTTCCCTGTAGGAAGTCATTTGGAAAGGTATATAGTAGTTTATGTCGACGGGAAGGCCTCAATCTCTTCTCATCTCATCCTCCTTGCGTTGTCCTCACTTATTAGTCCATTCTTTCGTACAAAAAGACTTATGGTTAGTCTTGTAATTAGTTAAAGTAATTGTTGTCAATGTTGATGAGTAGTTACAATGCATATTATAAAATGAAAGCAAATTGTGAACTAAACGTATTATTGACAATTTGACTGTGTTCTGACAACTGACGAAGTTCATAATCGGTCGGAGAGGTATATAATTCTCGAGTCCACTTACCGTACAACAGCAAGTAAGTACAATTAGAAAGCCTTGTATAGCGCCGGCAGTGCCGACCACCCAAGTGAGACGGATGAAGAGGATGACGCCAAAGATGTTCTGTATGCAGGGCAGGTAGACTCCGATGAGGGTGCCCATGCGCGCGGGCGGCGCCGGCTTGGCGGCGTCGGGGTCTGCAGCGGAGGCGGTCGGGATCGTGTTGGAGTAGTCCGCCAGCGAGCTGAGGAATGTGGCCGCACGTGGCCGATCTTCCATCTCCTCCTGTAATCATATTATTTATTTTGTTAAAACCATTTTTATTAGTTTAAAGAATATGTTAATAACAACAGTCTAGGTTTGTGTTACCCGGCGTCACCCGGATGAATTTTAAAATTATCACAAAAATAGTCATGTTTCTTCCGGATAATGTAGCTTTCTAATGGTGAATTAATTGTTAAAATCCGCCATAGTTTCAAAGTTGTCTTATTACAGGCAAACAATTTTTCCCTTTCTTAATAATGTTGGTATAGATCTAATTAAACGTTGGACAAGTATGTAGTGTAATGCAGACTTAGCAAACTAGAAGTCAAAGCAACAAACTTATCATTGGTAATAAAGGCATTGACCAATGAAAATTACATAATTTAAAAATAAAACCTCTGATATATCAACGTAGAGCTGAAACTGCATCTAGAAACGTGACATTTTACACCAAGCTTCCTTTTATAATGTAGCAGAGCATTAAAAAAGTATTTTTGGACACTGGAAATACTGGTTTAGGGAAAATCGTAAACATTATTAATAAATTAGTATTAGTAGTTATTAATAAAAAATGTATATAATAAAGGTTCTAATAAATTCAATTCACTGCATTGTTATTCCATCCGGAATACCGGGTTATGTGAAACGTCAATGTTTCAGTGAACGCGAACCTTACAATTATGTAAATGCATATCAGAGAAGTGCACGGCATGATAAAGTTGACTTGAAGGATAGAATAATTTAGCATAGAAAATAAGGAATATGAATGTATAAAATACAACCAAAGTTATTTCATTTACATGTTGAAACAATTTGATACATTACAATTTTTATTTTATTTACTTGAAAACTGCAAGCGTTAGTTAAAAACAGGGTTAGAGCTTGCAGCAGCAACGGGTGTTGCACGAATGGGCCAGCTCGACCAGTGAAATACCATGACCTCAGAGAAGACAGGCTTGAAGTAGCAGAATTCTTTTGCTCTTTCTTCTGATGAGAAGAGGTGCTGGAAGGCAATTTTCAGTTCTCTTGTCCATCTCATCTTTTTCTAATAAGGATAGGATGGGAAGCAGAAGATGATTGGACGGTAAAGGGGATGAATAGGAAAACGAAATGACTTTTTTTCCTGTCTATTCCCTCCTCTGTCCATTAAAGGTAGGCAATCAAAAGCATCTGCATCTAATTTGCTTTTAACCATACAAGGAACGTGAAATTACATAAATCATTAATGTTAAATATATAATCACGCGGTTAGTCTCCGTTTTTTTATGTTTTTGTATTAAAATAACGTGAAATGCTTGTAAATTCTAAGCAGTACGACTAAATGAGATTTAAAATGAATATTGACTTTTCTGGCTCGTTACATCTAATGCAATGTGCGCGGTAGCTAGAGGCTGAAGGCGCCTGTCGCGTCGCAGCTCTCTTATTTTATTCACGTGTCATTTGCATCGTTTGCCGCGCGCTGGCTGCAGGCGCGTGGGGAGCTATCACCAGTTCAAGCAAAGTAACGGTTGGTGTATTTGTCAGACTACTTCAAGATGACTTTTGAATAGGAGAATATTTCAAATAAAACTGTATTCGTTTTCATTTTTTCTGTTTTAGGTTAACGTTGTTGCGAGAATTTAAAATTATTTACTTCAATGACAAAACAATTTCTTTGTCTGTTATGAAAGATTATTAAAAAGAATTAACTTGATATAAGTAACCAAAGGATTTGGCGTATTTATCACCTACAATATGCTGTACTAGTACACTCTTTATTAAAGCCTGTCGCATTACGTAGATAAATATAGACAGCAAACTATATTACAACTCTTTTAGATCAGGCATGTCTCTTATGTGGGCATACACGCATGTTAAAGCTGGTGCGGTGTGCCAAGTAATGAAGTTTATTTAATTAATGTTCGATCTACATCCACGTTCGTTGGGTATCCATCCATACATGCCTCTTGGTTAACCGCACATTTAATATTGCCCTTCTTTAGTATGTCAGTGTACTATTGGGATTCTAAAGATAGTACGTGGGTGATCAAAGATAAAATATAAAACGATGAAATGGGTTAAGTTTACGGTATTAGTGGTGAAGTTAGTTGTCACGATGATATATTAAAATGACCGTTTCTTGACTTGCGACATAGAAAGCTTCTAGCTAGCACAAGATGGTTAGGGATTTCCGTCGTTCCCCGATTAAATTTGGAACTCAAAAATAGCGGTGAGATGTTGGGAGCGATTTCTATCTTGTATGTGCAGATTGTAGTATATTTACATAAACAGATGTATTATAATAAAGTGTAAGCAAATATTATCATCAGCGAACAGAAGTGCCCTTGACATCAGCGAAGATTCAAAAGAAGCGTCGTGTCTTTCCTTTTGGTAGTGACGGTCGCTGTGAGCGGGCACTTTGGGGAGCGGCCTCCGCTGTAGAGTGCTCAGCTCAGACAATCGATCAAGGCTGACACCAGTCTAATATCGACCGGATCGAAAGCTAGGGTTTAGACCACGTTTTTGGAATAAACTTGTCATATATGACAAGAGATAGAAGACAATGAGGTAAAAATTTCGGCAGTTTTTATATTAAAGATAATAATAAATTTAAGAACATATAATATTACTTTTAGAAAAAATCCACCATAAGATTCAAACTGTGGCAGACATAATAAAAATAATTGGGCAATATTCTAATTTCTTTTTGGGATTCTAGAATAGCACGTCGGTGATCAAAGATAAATCATAAAACGATGAAATGGGTTAGATGTCACGATGATCTATTACGTTGATCATTTATTTTGCCGACATTATAAATTACGACATAGAAGGTCTGGCTCTTGATGGTTAAGGATTTCCATCGTTCCCGGATTAAATTTTGGACTCAAAATTATCGATGAGATACATATCTATCTTGTATATTATACATATAGTTTTTGGTTAGTTGAGTGGGATTTTTTGGAGACTATCCAGATTTGCTAGTGGAATTAATGAAACATATTAGAAGTCTGGGACAAAAGATTTTTATAGTATCTTGTTCAATAAACAATTCCAAGGATTCGTGTAGGAATTTTGCCCCCGGCAAGGATTCACCATTACACTAACTTAATATATCATTGTTATATTGATTAAATTATCTATTACATGTTATTTATAATATGCACCTCTATTAGCTATGCATAGTAAAATAATAAAATGTTTGTGTTGTAACAGGTGATGACATATAAGTGTCTTGGTTGCTACGAATATATAATCTACAGACTATGTTAGCAACGTGCGTAGTATCTGTGTGTGGTCTTATGTAAGCTTTGAGTTCTATTAAACATGAAAATAGTAACAATAATCGTGTGCTCACAAAAAATGCAAAAACACATGTACTCGCTTCAATCAATGTATCAGATTAGTTCGTTGACCTCAATAACTTCAATCTTAAGTCGACCCATAAAATTCTAAAAGAGAAAGCAAAATTCATACTTTCATTTCGAACTCCTTATTGTAGCACATAACAAAAGAACTGTCTACAAAGCAGAAACTTGAGCATTATCTTCAAATCAAGGTGAGGGCTGGTGAAACACTTAGAAACAGCTTTGTTAACAAATATTTAATGTAGGACAATAGAAATCAAAGCATTTAAAGATTTAAAGTAATGTTTCCAGTGTATGGAATTTTATTACTTTTTATCTTTTCTAACCTTGGTAACAAATTCGAATTATAGCAGCCAAGAGTCTAATGATTTTGTAACGGTGATGTACTTGTCTTGATTGCTGTAAAATAATTAAGATCACGGCAATTTTTGCGCAAATGACTTGATTGCGTAATTCATCTCTTATAATATGGGAGATTATAAGGGAGAACGAATTTAGAAGTAAAGTAATAAAGGTTGAGAATAATAGAGTAATATAAGAACGTAAAAGTGCTTTAGTAAAAACTTGAATCGTCGAAATGATGAGTGCTCATATCGTCGTCGTCTCGGAAACTGCGGCAGATATGGAACCCGCAGGCCGCTATTTAGTGAAACGTGGGTACTTTTACTAAGAAGTTTAATATTTATAACAAAGAGAGAAGCGTAAGCTTGCTTTTATGTAAATTTCGATACTTATTACAGTACACGGCCGTATTTTGGCCGTAACGTGAATTTACGTGTTATCCTAACTTTAATATCGTTTTGTTATGTTTTTCATCCCACTTTCTTAACCTATATAATGTTTTATAGCGGAAAAAATACCTTTTACGACTTTTCCTTGGATCATTTCGATTTGCAATAATGCTGATGATATTTTTTGGAGAAAACAAACTAAATTCTTAATATTTTTAGGATAAACAAATTTACCGATATCATACTGATTAATTTCATGTATAGTTTTTGCGATTAAAACTGTAAACGAGCAAGTGGCTCATATGATGTTATGTCATGACAGTGTTAAAGCCCGTGGCATGAGAAGCTGTTGCATGAATGTGCTGGCTCGGCCGGTGAAATACCACGAACTCACGGAAGACAGGCATGAAGTAGAAGTTTTTTATGCTTCTAAATTCTGTCTGATGAGTAAGGTATTTTTTTTTATTTTTTTTAGTTCTCTAGTTAATCGCTCTTCTATAGTGTAACAGATTGCTTATATTAATAATTAAAAATGTCATTTGCTGAACGAAAAACAAACGCGTCTACGTTGCTACGAAATAGCTACGAAACTTCGCAAGCTCATGTACTTTAGTTCGTTTGAATTGAAATTCATTGAGCTGGGCGACTTATTTCGTCTCTTTTGAATGGTACTTAACACAGATCCTTAAATTGCCCTTCTTACAAAAACCGTTTGATATTAACAATCGCAAATGAATGCTTTTTGCTTTGCTTAAATTGATCGGAGTGTACTTGTTTCTGTTGATTTTTGTGAAGCTGCATCACTTTTATTAAAGTTTCAGCCGCATCAATTTTAAAAAGGCTTAGGCAGAGACAATAATCTGTATGAAAAATATTTTACTTGATATATTCATATTGTTTGTTTGAAAATGTTAATAGTATCGTTATTTTACATTTACTTGTTCTAAGAAATGTAAAGCGTGTATGACTTGTGAAACATACATTTTTTGAATTCTTATTTAGACTTAAATGAATAAATTTGCAACAAAAAGCATCTTAGTAAAAGATAACTGGAAAGATGGAAGATAGATGCGCTCTTTGAGAAGTACGCTAGGCGTGTCGCTGATTGAATTAGCATAATGGAACAGTGCGGCTTATAAGAGGACGTAGTGACTAAAATTAAGAAAGGTATGCGGCAAGTTGTAAGCATGAATGAAGGTAAAGTAACAAGGCAAATTTATGTTGCAAAAAGAAGGGGCAGAGTTGGTAGGGGTCGTCCTAGACGCAATCATATTGATCAGATTAGCTCATATTTCAGTCGAGGATTCATGTCCTTTTTTGGATTTATAACGTTTTTGGAAGTAATGTGTGGTATAGTAATATCAAACAATAAGCGCCATATTAAAATGCATGGTGCTTAAGCACCATTTTAGTAATTATAATATTTTATGTCATCTTTCAGTAGAGTCTAAATATACCTTGACCAAGACTTATTTTTAGTTATTTTTACTGTCCAAGAAACTTGCACTGACAACATAACAAGAAAAGGTCTCGGTATACAAGTTCGCTCGTAATTCCTGAGTTTTACGGCGCTCCGCTGTTTATGAAGTAAACAATATTCAGTGTTACTCAATCCTGAGTTAAGTTAACGTCCGAGTTTGACGTAAGGGTAGAGGTAGGGGGCAGGGGGGCCGGAGGGTTGGTT
>DWTW01001132.1:0-13420 GCA_018246275.1 Papilio slateri | reverse complement strand
ATATAGTGATCAGTAAAAAAGCATCAAGAAATAATGTTTTTTTATATCTGTATACGGAATCAAGTGAGATACATAGAAAAAGTAGAATAAATCATTTTTCAAATAATAATGCAATTATATTAATTTATAATTTAAACAAATAAAAAGAATATATACCGACAATTAATCTCAAATCTATAAAAGTACTTTAAGAGTTTTTTAAGATAAAAGTCACTTTAATCACGAATTTTTACAATGGCCTATCAGTCACCACCATATATAATTTTAAAAACACATACACAGATGTATATTTATGAATAAATATTTTTTTTATTTCCGCTGATATAAACCCGATTTGTAGATAAGTTAATATTTTTAAAACTACTTTGAATATAATTAGTCCAAAATAAAATATTTTTGCCATTAATTTCTAACCAAGGTATAATCGTATTATAGCGTCTCAAGATTGCTTAGTCCGTCGCAACACTCGTGCTACACTGCTCGCTTTTGTGCGTGTGCGATTGCTACGCACACATACACGATGTCACCGATTTTTACCTAAACAAATTAAAAACCTAAAAAAAATGTGAAATAGCTCTTAAAAACAATCAATTGTGTTAAAAAAAATATCAATACTAATATTATAAAGTAAAATGGTTTGATTGTTTGTTTGTTTGTTCCGAATTTTAGAAGATTTTATTAAAAACTACTGAACCGATCACCAATGGAAAGCTAGTAACCTTGGCCTTTTTTCTCTACCCAAACGAAGCTCAGGTGGATTGTTAATAAATAATAAAATCTCAAATAATTTAATAATATTAATCGTTATTGATTACAAAATGCCAACAGTGATCCATTATAATTAATGTTTTACTGATAAACGTTCTGTTAAGTCATAGTCATCAGAACAACGCAGAAGTGCCCACTATTCACTAACTATTCACAATTCACTAACTCGATAAAGAGGATTTGTATTCGACTAGATTCTAACTACAAAGCTGTGTCATAATTTTCCAGTTTAAGCTTGGTACATTTGAATTTTAGTTTAGTTTAGGTAGTGAAACTTATAATAGGATACCGTTGGATAGCCCTAACATTATATACATATGCTTTAAGTTAACTTTAGACAAACACACAAAATTCAAATACTGTTCGAACGTTTTATTGGCCTAGATTATTCTGAGAAAATACAACTTTTGTATTAATGTTATAATAGGTATTTTACTAATTGTAAATCCTTCCCTTGAAGTCATTTCACGATAATATAAAAGTACGCTTGTCAAAAAGTTGGAGCAAAATAATTGTTTGCACGTAGTCGTTCGCACACCTTTCGCGTCATCGACCTCCATAGGTTAAGGCGATAGGTGGTTACGGGATTTCTTAAAATGTAAGTTTAATTCATCGTTGACGTATTGAATACGAGACCTATTCATACCAAAATGTCGAGCTTTAGTTACTCGTGAATACGATGGATTGTGGGTCGTGTGGGTGGAATGTGGAGTCGGTTTTATAATTTAAATATTTTATGTTCATTAAAAAAACGATTATTATTGTATATATCTAAACACTATGTATTTAAATTAACTCGAGTATACATAAAAAAATAGAATGTACGCAACCATTTGCGTACATTCTATTTTTTTATATACCATGTATGGTAAAATTATTACACTCAGTCCTAAGAATTCTATTACTATATTTATTATTAAACAAATATATTTGATCCTAGTAAATTTACGTACATATGGACAGGCGCTTCACATTTTATCTTGTGATATCAAGAACTAATTTTCTTCAGAAGGTCCCACGTCATTATCAGCCGGAAACATTAACGCCCCAACAAAACAAAACGTTTGTTGTACGCGCTATAAACGACGAACTGAAAATTTCAACGAATGCTAAGGACATCCTTATCGAAAAATTAAAAATCTATATGCCTAAATAGAGATGAGCATTCAAGAGACAATCTAAGTGGCATTGTTACATAAAATGTACCGCCCTAACAATTGGTTACACATCTTAATACCGATTATAACATTTCCACTGTTTAGCAGAATTACGGAACATTTATTATGTGTATTTTTTTGGAAATAGACTCGATCCTTGAAATAACTGCATATTCCATAACAAGATTTTTTTATACAAGTAACCTAATATTGTCTATAGTACATATTTAGAAAAATATTTGAACATTTTCCCATCCCTCATTCAAAGCAATGTAGCAATCTATAGAAACAAAAGACGGTCTATGTCAGAGACACACAATGCCAAGGACTCGCTATCTCCTAACTAGAATTCCTTTTATTCATTTGTCTTTGCAAGATTGTATAACGTAAATCGGAAATTTAATATATTAATTACTAGATGCTTTTAATTAAAGCTAAATTTTAATCCTATATTTCAATCTAGAGGAAGCAAGTTGATGAGATAATTTGTTTCATAAAATAAATTAAAAAGTCTCAATTTCGCAAACAATAAGTCTTCCTATCCAAAGACAAAACAAAAACTTATTGATTATCAAATTCGACTACGCTTTAGAACTTGAAAACGGTAATGTCATTTCAGTGTCTGCACTAAAACAAGCAACAATATTGAATCCTTTGTGTCGTGTTAACGAATTGCAAATACATCGACACAAGTGTCAGAGGAAGGAAACAAATTTAGTGTCTCTGTGAATTATTTCCGAAATAGTACAGTTTTAAGTCGAACATATGACGATATTTGAATAGATTTAATTTATCTACCAAATTAGGTATTAATTGGAATGGTCATAACCACATTAGATCGAAAAATACATTAGAGCGACACTAAATTATCGATCATTACCTTAACCATGATAAAAAACGTACTTTTAAAAAGTAATGTAAAATTATACATACAAGTATTAATTCCGAAGAAGAAAGAAAGAAAGAAACGAAGGTTTTTTTTCTAAATTTGGACACGTTGAATCACGAATACCCATTATATATAATTGTTCTGCTTTTTCAACATCCTAAATTTATATTAGTAATGCAATTTGACAACCCTATTTGACTATAAGCCCTGTACTACCTATATCTAGGACTAATCTCGAGTAGAATGAGACAAAAATTCTCTTTTCCCTTTTCATATAACTTATTCTATACGAATTTTAACAGTGGTTGAGCCCGCAACAACAAAATCTGTTGCACGAAAGGGTCGGCTCGACCGGTGTAATATCAAGACCTCCCAGAAGACAGGCGTGAAGTAGAAGTCTTTCTGCGTTTCGTTTGATGAGTGAGGTGCCGGAGATCCAAATTCAGTCCTCTTCTCCTTCTCATCCTTTTCTAATAAGTAAAGGATGGGAAGAGGACGAGGATTTGACGGAGAAGAGTATGAATAGAAAAGGAAATATCCTTTCCTCTATCCATCAAAGCTAGACAACGTATCTGCAACTCATTAGCTTGTTGCAAATGCCTACGGGTAGCGGTTACTTAATATCAGGTGACTCGCTTGCTTTTTTGCCACCTTCTTCCATAAAACAAAACAAAGTGTAACAATTATATGTAGGGTATGTATAATATATGAAAATATACAAGAAAATATAACATATACATAAATAACATCTCTCTCATCTTGAAGAATTACTTGTTATAAATTATATCTTAGAGGGAAAGGTATATAATAAAAAGAATAGCGTCTGTCTACAGGTTATATAGGTCTGGCAATAACTGCGCGGACAGTTGCATCTAATGGCGCGCACTTACGCCCCAAGTTTATAGACGGCACAAGACATTACGTTACATTTTACACGCATAAAACGAAATGATATTGTAGTTACGTGAATGGAATTGTAATATAATATTTTATAACACTATCTGTGACTTGCTTCAGTTTTATTTTACTATAGCTCTATGATTTTATTGACACTGATTGGTGACCAACATCTTGATCTATACAGTCAATGACAGTGGTAGAGCCGGCAACACGAACATCTGTGAAATCACACGACCTCACAGAAGACAGGCGTAAAGAAGAAGTATGCTTCTGCGTTTCGCCTGATGAGTGCGGTGCCGGAGGTCCAGTTTCAGTCCTCTTCCCCTTTCCATCCTTTTGCAATAAGGATAGGATGAGAAGGGGAAGAGGATTGGACGAGGAGGAGATGAATTGGAAAAAGATATATTCTTTTTCTGACAATCCCCTCTATCCATTAAAAGGTAGGCAACGCATCTACAACTCCTTTGCTTATTGCATGATGCTTATGGGTAGCGGTCACTTAACATCAACCGCTTGCACGTTTGCCAACTTCTCCCATAAAAAATATATATTCTTGAGAACAAACTCAAGGTGGCTAACCACTAGGGATTTACAAACATGTTTTAGTTTCCCCATTCTCCATTTTACCATCAAACGTTACACATGGATCTCATCGCTAAGTCTCCATCCTTATGTCGTAGATATTATTTCCATCGTTCATTTATTGTGCCTTAAGCAAAGGATTGCGTGAATGTTGCCAGTGCGAATTTTTCCCAGCAGTTATTATGTAGGCTCTAGAGAAGAGTGAATGGGCTGATGCTAAACTAATGCGTTAGCTTAGCAATCCTATTAGCCTATTCACTCACACCATCTTTCGATCACAACCCTACTAAATATTAGGTGGTTAACCATTACTTTTTTATGGGAGAAGTTGGCAAATGAGCAAGCGGTTCACCTAATCTTAAGTGACCGCTACCTATAAATAACTGCAACAAAAAAATAAGTTACAGATGCGTTGCCTACCTTAAATTAATGGACAGAGGAGGGATAGACAGAAAAAAGGATATTTCCATTTCCTATCAATTCCCTCCCCGTCCAATCCTCTTCCCCTTCCCATCCTTACCTTAGTAGAAATGGATAGGAAGGGGAAAAGGACTACAATTAGGCCAATTTTTATACCTATCTTAGTTTCTATATTATAGGTATAAAAATACTCATGGATGTGTGAACCAGGAAATTTATTGCAGAGTTAAATGTATTCTAAAATGCTAAATGAATTGTTTGTTTACTTCATCGATCACAAATATAAATAATGTTTTTATTTATGTTTCAATGTTCCCAAATGCAAGTCGGAATGTATTATTCGAAAGGCATGAAATCGATATGCAGATTGAATATCGATACAGAATTAACGTCGTAACGTCCGGCGGTCAATATTTAGCGGCTCGTATGCGCTCTGGAGAATATTGCCTGAACTCAACTATTACAACTGTATTGCTATCCTGATGTAATATGAATTGCGCAAATTAAATTTTCACTCAGAATCATTGAATATTAAACTAATGTGTATAAAAATAATCTTTCTTACAAATAATATTTTAAATAACAAGTTAATGAACCTTCCAGGTGGACAATGAAATAGAAAAGGTGGGAAATAAATGAAGATGGAAGGGTGGAAACTAATACTAGACGCTTCTTTAATGTAGACTAAAAACATAAACAAATAAAAAAAACTTTAAATAAATTTACGCGAGGTAACAGTTAGTTTTCTAAAATCTAGACAACGTGTTCGTATCTTTAATAAACATGTCAATATAATAAGTATCGCTTAACTTGTTAAATAACTACAAGCCAAATGTACTCCATCTCTCTAGTCACTAATGTACGTTCACTGTGTGTTGTATTGCGATCGTTGTCAAGGAGTACGCAATGGGATGTGTTACTGTGTGGCATCGATGTAGTGTTTGGAGGGCTCGTAACATCTGGCACTGTGTTTACGGTCAGGTTATTGTGTCCAACTGTAACAAACACGACGCCGATACTTTGGAGTGCCACACTACTGAATTCAATAGATATCTCAATTGTATTTGTTCTATATATTTAATACTGATATTGCTGAGAAATATTAGGGGTAAGCAGACATTGTGTAATTGTACTCTATAGTATCTTAACCAATAACGGTCTACTTTTCTGTATCCGTAAAAATTTTAACGTTTATAATATTAATAGGATTTAATTGTTACTAAATGTTACTCTGTTATGAAATGATTAAATTCGTGATGAAATAAAATCGACTAGATATTATTTACATAACTGCAATGTATTTGTTCAATTTGGTATAGTTATAATCTATTTATCATTCAGAATCCGCGTCAGTAGACAAACGTGAGGTGATATGTGATTTTCTCGAGGCGCCGAATCCCGCTTCGTGTTGGCTTGCGTTCAAAATTCAATTTTTACTCCGTACGTTTATATGAATAATGAACACATAGAAATTTTTGAGTTCTACTCGCCTCGAGTAGTAGAAGAAGCAGAGTGTAACAGCAATTGAATGTTTCAAGCTATGCATTGAAAAGTGATAAAAATATTGAAATTGTGTGAGTATATATAATATTTCGTTTTGTCCAGATTAACAAAACTTATTAATTTGCCTTCAATTTAGAAGATACCTTATGGATTTTCTGAAGTTATTCTTCGGAACGTCTTTTTGAAGTATGATAATTTCAGGCAATTAATTTTTAAACATTTTTAGTAAAATTGAAATTCGACCCAAACGTTATTATGAAATAGCTTTTTACGTTGTCATTTCTTATTAATAAATTTTCTATATACACGTCAGATAAAGCAAACTGCAAATCTACAGCGAAAGAATGCATTGTCAGAAACAAAGAGACATATTTCCTACACTACGAAACAATAAGAAGAAAAATCTATAAAAGCACTGTTTTAAGGCAATGTGTTCTACATTTCTTTAAAGAAGTAAAGGTTCTTTAGATATTATCTTTTTCATATTTGATAGGATTATTCTAAGTGTGAATTCGATATTTACTAACAATAAGACTAATTAAACTCAGATTCGAACCCGAATGCCGTATTTTTAGTCCGTCCACTTTATTAGGCCCTTGGCACTTTTTTAGTTTATTCATACAATTTGTATTTACAGAACTTTTTCATGAGGTTAATTTTTTAATTTTAATCTGTCACTACCTTCTTTGGTACAAAGGTTGCCAGATATAGAAAGTCTAAAAACAATCTCTTAAAACTAAACTTAAATTTAGGTATTTAATTAAAAAAAAATATTTTCACATGAAAACCGTCCAAACAGAACTTTTTGTTATCAAAAATTATCGAATCATTACATAAAAACGAAACAATTTAATTGATAAAAGAAATAATAATTGTACTCAACAAATATTCACTAAAAGCAAAGGAAGACATAAATCCATTCGGACGTCTTTGGGTGAGAATCAATATAGATTGTAATTCACGACCTAATACCGGAATTCCTGACACATCAATTCTCAATGCACCTTCTCGCTGAATAATAAAGATTTACTTGCAGCAGTGCGGATATCTGCAAATACCTCGATAGATGGAAATTTTACTTTGAAAATGAAGATGAAATAAAAATAAAATCATTAGGTTAAAGCAACAGTTGACTTTTATGAATTATTAGGCATGTTTTTTTCTTGATTGAAGAACAAAATTTTATTAAACATATTTAAGATATAGTTAAAAAAGCGTAGAAAAAGTCTGAGGTACAGTAAAAAGTAGAAAATCATTTGAGGAGAAACAAAAGACGATACGAGACGATAAGCGGATTAAATGGCGATGAAATTAAAAGACTTAAAAAGAGCCATATTAATTTACTATCCGCTACTGATATGATTATTTCAGAGATGAAATACAAGTTTAAATACCTCATCTCTAGCTAAATGCTACAATGCCAAACATGTCTTTTAGCGTTAAATTCAACAGTATACACTTAAGATCGTCCGTAAGAGATGTGTACATTTGAAAATTTCAATCTCGGGACAAACAGTCTTAAGACCTAAATTTACAAAGATAAAAAAGCACCTACAGCATTCAACGACGTTTCGCAGGTAATCTGAGCCGTGAGGCTTTTAAAGTTCTTTGAATAAGAAACTTCAAAGCGCTTTGAAACAGCTCAGGGAGTGTTTATTCAGCGAGGTACACAAGCACAAAGGAAAAATGAGCAACTAATAACTGCCAGCGAAGGAAAGAAGAAGGCTGGAAACGAAGAAAACTGCTAGAAGACTATATACTAGTCGCACATAGATAAGTTCTTTATTTTGGTTGTTTGGAACTCCATTTTCTAACTAATCAACGGAATCGACTCCCGAGCTGTATTGTTTCTCTCGTTCCCTCTATCTTGTCACTTAGAAAGCAACCGTCTATCTTAGCTCTGCTTAATCTGGGTACATGATAGGTAACTGTACAGAAGAGAGAGAATACATCTCGTTAAATCCTAACTAGGGGAAATAGATTGAGTGTATCTACCCCTTCTAACCTATACGTAATATTAAGTATAAGAATATAGAAGTTAAATTGAATTATTTTCAGCACACTACTAATTAGATTCTATACAATATTATTATTGTTACAAAATACAGTCTTATAAATACGCTTTATTTATTTTCATCACAACTTTAAGTTTTAATGATGTTGATGGTACAAATATGGCCAGCAACGCTAAAACATTTCTTCCGTGCTTGATATACCTTATCGACGCTGTAATCTTGTTTATTTTGTAACCGGCTGTTTGCACCAGGTGTCGCCCGGGAATTTCTATACTGCAGCAATGTCTATACTGTAGAAACAAACAAATAATATGTCCTATTTTTAGAAAGAGGAAACATTTAACAGTCATTTGTCCAACGGTTCTTGGACATAGGTTTGTCTGAAGGAAGCTGTTACTAGGTAATACGCTTAGCCCATGAATGTGTAATGTATATCTCAGTAGAACGCGTCTACCTTCTACTGGAGTCTTCTATTCATCAAATCTCTATTTTCGGCTCCTGTTGACGCTTGGTGTATAACAATGAGTTCAATTCTCGTGAAATTCGAGATTTAATGAGGCAAGGCGTATGGACACTGCGTTTTCTGTTTTCTCCAATTTTTCCAACCCCTCGACGCAAAATGAAGGTTATAATTTTACCGTATTCATTTTATGTACGTATATATGGGTAAATACTTCTGTCTGTGGTAGTCAAACAAATGGACCAATTTTGATGCTTTTTTTATTTGAAAGCTGATGATCGAATAGGTTCTCCTAGCTGTAGTTTAAAATCATTTGTTCACGCGTTAAAATATCATTGGCCCATTTTCTACTTATTTACTTTTTAGAGGATTTGTTTGTGTCGGAGTTTTTTATTTTACTTGTTTAATTTAAAATACATATTTTGTTTTTATAGTTTCAAAAACAAGAAAGCTTCGCTAAAAAAATCCATTAACGAGAAAATATTTCGAGCGGCAGTTAATTTTAAGGTTCACGACCAGGTTTCCTATTTTATAAAATGATTACCCAATGGATTTGGAAGATACTCGCCGTGCTTTCAAGATTACGTCGCAATTTTCATAATCTATTTCGTAGTATAAGGAAAATACCGCCATAGAGCGAGAATATATTCTTAACTTGCTTAACCGATGACGTCATGAATATAAATGACGTCAAATATTTTTGTAACTTTACTATCGACTGCTCCAGCTTCCATCGGCGTCAAACTTTTCCTATATCGATGTTACCAACTAAGCTTTAGTTATTGTATTAAAATATATGGAAGAGCAATTTTGATTTATCTCACTCATTCTAATTTTTATAATGACTTATTCACTATAATACTTGACCACGATCATACGTATTTTAAGTGGTGATGTTATCGAAATGGTACGCACTAGTTTAGTATTAGCACTTTTCTTTTGAACGTCACACATGTCATAATACCGACGTCGGCAATTTGTTCCACTCGTTTGCTGTACTTAGAAAATAATGTTCATCTTAGCTAAGCATCCAGTAGCATTGAGATGAGGAAATAAAATTGTGCGATTTCTGCGCTCACACCTCACAATGTTTTCTTTACATCACTCAGTAATACTTAAGGCCTTGTATTGAAGTTAAGATAGATGAAAGAAGTAAGATAGTTGATAAAAACATTTTTGAAATATATCCCTGTTTTCAAAAACATATTTTGTTACATTAAATTTAAATGTTACAATAGTATGCTTTATATATATGAATAAAATTTTTCCAATCAAGTAACTAGTTCGTTTAATTTGCAAATTTATGCTCGAAGTGGAAGCAACTGCGCCTGAACTGAAATAACATTTTCTGTGGCAAAGTTCCAGGGCATCGAAAACGCGAGCATCTGGCGTGTCCCTTCATAGGCCGGATATTGAAACCGACTATTGACTAGCTTGACCATTTTGCATATCCACATGCGACGCCAAACATGTAAGATAAAATTAATTCCAATATTTACTTCAAACATCTAATACCGTTTTTCAGGTTCGAAGCGATGCAATCTGATAAAATCTCGCGATATTCCAATTACAGATTCCTACTTATTATTTTTGCTTATGCTTGAAAATTTTAAGTCGCTGGTCCTTTGCAATTACGCGAAGCCAGAATTGCAAAGCGTATAATTTCAGCGAACAACGAAGCGCTCTCTTGCTGGAAGCGAATGAATGATTTTATTTACAAATCATTTACTACTTTGATCAAGAATTATGTATCTCTTGGGCACAATTTTAGGTCTTCTTCCATTGGAATTTACAAAGAAATTTACAGAGAGTCTTAGACATTTAATATGGATTGAATAATTTCAGATATGTTACGGTTCACGTGAGAATTAACGCCACCGTTGAAATACACATTTGTAACGTCTCCAGATATCAGAGGTACCTCTGCGATAATATCCGATAAAGTTACTGACCATGCAAGACAAGTATCTAAGCGTTGAGGTCGAATAATTTATCAATCGGCCTTCAAAAGACTAAGCCGGGTCACATGGTTCTAATCCAGTCCCCGTCTGATTATTTTTTTTTCTGGACTGGTATTTAATTAAAGTAGTGAGAGGAAGCTAAATGTGACAGAAATTAATCCTGTCACGACAAATCGGACATTGCAATTTTTAACAAGTGTAAGTACACTTGTGCAAAAGATTCTCGTAAACCGTTTGTTATTGAATAATCTGGCTTGCATTTGAAACCAAGTCGGATAGTGGGCATGATCTTTCTCATCGAGTTTACCTACGCTACTTACAGCTGAACTTTGATTAAATTATTGTCGTTTCGAACACATCGAAGTTTAAATTCAAAATGCGAATGGAGACACTATGATATGTCGGAAGTACCGACCATAATCCTACATAAAAGTAAGATTAGGTAGACGAAGCTTTTATACGCGGTTCTGTAACTGCCAATTCACTGACTGGCACTATCAAATAATTTTAATTCCATAGGAATAAAAAAGAACCGGTCAATTGCATCCAAGGAATCCTATATACTTCCGTTATATCAAATAATAGATAAGGAATAAAGAATCATAATCTGCAATTCTTGTGAATACATTAATTTCCAGTAATTCCTTCTCTGTCTTATAAAAATGTAATCGTAGCGACTTCCAGAATCTTTATATGTTGTTGCATGCGATATGTCGGGCCCACCGGGGCGGTGAGTGACTGCCAAAACTCGTACGGGGTTCGCGAAAAAATAAAATATACCGCGCGACCGCTCCAGATCAAATGAGGCGGCGGGATCGGAGTAATGCCCCCTGCTAGTGATGTAGAGAGGCACGGCCAAGAGATCAGAAGACTAGAAGACTTATAAATTCATTTACATACATTGATAGAAGGTTATTGAGAAGTATAACATAAACTAGCACCCATTGTATTGTTTCTATTCATCAGAGCGTCAATCTGAACTTGAAGACCGAAGACTTCGTTTGGTTGGAAATGAACATTGAAAACGTTTCGACGCGACCAAGCTTCTATAGTATTACCAAATTTCCAGATGACCGAGCTAAAGAACAATGGATTTCGAGCCTCTATTAATATTGTTAAGTTTGGATGTCTTTTAAGTTTACCAATATATATTTGATTAACCGTGGTATATTGATTGATAGCTTTGGTTAATACTAACTCTAGTACTGACTGTTTTAGGGCAAAATATACGTAAAGCCGTATTCTTTTTACGTGAAGTAATATTTGTATCGTTGCACGATTTATAAAAGACGTTTGTGGAGTCAAGGGACGAAATTGACATTAAAATATTTTATTTTTAAACACTCAAGAGCACATACGGTGTTCGTGTACCATATTTAAGGACTACGCGCGTTGCATGGGAAATGAGAAAAAACTGTGCGCCGCCTTTTTTGCCGGCCCGATCGTATCGATGGCGATGCTCGATTTTTTGTTCGAAGGAGAGAAAAAAGAAGAAATCCTCGTGTCTCACTTCATTAACGGCAAAGCAAGCGCAACTGTAATGAGCAGTCGATGATTTATAAATAATGTTAAACTTAAAATACATTATTTTGAGTTTGACATGACTTTGTAACCCTTTAAAGGGATTAACTGAACGCCGAATTAAAGCAAATGTGACTACGAGAGTTGTAATATAATAGCGAAGATATAAATTACGAAGGAACTTTGTTTTATATCATATTATAAATCAAAGTTCCTTCGCCGCGTCTGTATGAAACGCGAGGATCTCAAAATTACTGAACTGATTTTGATCCTGTTTTCACCAGGCCTATCATTTATTAAGTTTCTGTCGAAGAAAAGTCTTTCAGTGCGAAGCCGGCGCGGGTTGCTAGTGTAGTCGAGTGTACGTGCAGTGTGTGCCTGTTTATAATTGTACATTATCTCTATATCTTTACGTCGCGTACATCATACGATACTACGAGCGTTAACACAACTACGAGTATACGATATGATATATAGATTAGAATTATAATACCGTCTTCAAATGAGCATATATATACATATATATTACTAGTTATAGTAGTATGAGTAAATCACATTATATACTTTTGTTCATTTCTACTATAACAACACTTCTAATTAAGGTTAATTACAGCCGAGGCACGTTGGCGGTTGACAGCCGGAAGAAAGATCGCAAATGTCTCCACGTAATGAGTTCAATTGCTTAAATGGGCCGAAAGTCCAGAGTTAATGACGTAAAACGGAGCAACGCGATCGAAAATAATTTCATCGTAAAAAAAACAACAACCATTGCATATTATATGCCATATTTGGTTGAACATTGAAGAAAATGCGTCGTCGACTCACATATTTCTTAATTGCGCGGTGCACGTTACTTTTTGCGCTTTCGTGCGGCAAAGTACGGCGCACCCACGGGACCCTCGTCCATTGACGACCGGTACGGACCGGTTCGCCGAACCGATACCGAGTTCTGGTATAATATCGTTATTATCCCGCTCCTTGACATGGCCGCGACAGGTGAAATTTTAATACCGATTTTTTAAAAAGTTTAATTTATGGTTCTCTGCCGCGCCGACCTTACAATGGAACCTGGGAAATATCATTACTGTGATATTTTTTTATATTATTATTTTGTCGGTGGGTAATTAGTGTTGCCTGGATATTTTAAGCTTGTAACTGTTCAAACTCTATATTACGATAGTAGTGATCTCTGGTTAACTAGCGAACTTCACCAGTAGGACTTCACAAACGTGTCCGCCTTCCTA
>DWTW01001131.1:0-13423 GCA_018246275.1 Papilio slateri | reverse complement strand
AAGTGGAGGTAACCCAGATGTCAGGCTACAATAAAATCTAGTTTTTATGTCAGTTTTACCAACAGTGTAAAAATGGTGCATACTTTTAGTTTTTTTATGTTTTTGCTCCTTTGATCATTCAATCGGTTGCCATTTCAATAAAATTAGGTGTTTTTGTGTATTTTTTTTGGCATCGTACTCCTAGAGACTTGTTTTATTCAATTTATATACATTTAGAGGTGTTATTATCGTAAAACATTATTAAAATTAAGATTTCAAGTAACTTTTTCTACTTTTCTTTAATTACTTGTGGTTTTGACCCTTGATTGTGAAAAAAAAGTATGGTGCTATAGCTGCCCATGCTCTTAAAATGTATGGTATGTGTAGATTATAAAAAGGTATGATAATGTGTACTTAAGCAAGTAATATTAGCTCCAGGAGCAAAAGAACTAAGCTAGGTCGGGATTTCGATTTATCAAGTAATGTCATAATTTTCGTGATTAAAGGTATAACACACCAAGACATACTTTTATTCCATTAAGAATGCAATTTTAATATAAATAATATCTAATCATCTTTTAATTTGCATTGAATAATGAGTACCCCGATCGTTGGATAGGACGTTTGGGTCCAATTTTATGGCCACCACGATCGCCAGACCTAAACACATTGGACTTCTTTTACTAGCGCTGTAAAAAAGAAAAAGTATACAGCCAAGAAATAAATACAATAGAAGAGTTGCGAGCGCGTATCCAAGAAGCGGCTCGTAAAATTGAAGAAGCTGATCATGGACGATGAATTAAAAGATCCTTTATCAGGAGATGTAGAGCGTGCCTTGCTGCACGCGGAGGGCACTGAACATTTAGTGTAATCGGAGCAATAAATGTTTTACCAAGAAATAACCTTGTTTTTATTGTTATGCCCTAATAGCTTTTGTTATGCAGTTAAACATCAGTCGTCCTTCTCACACGCAGGAAGGCCTTTGTGTCTGTTGTCTTTGATATTTTTTTACCTGAATACCCCTTTGAATTTGGAATAAACTTGTAATAACGTGTAGCACTACACAGTCGCATGTATTTTTATGAATGCAAATTAAAAGATGATTAGATACTATTTAGATTAAAATTGCATTCTTAATGGAATAAAAGTATGTCTTGGCGTGTTATACCTTTAATCACGAAAATTATGACATTACTTGATAAATCGAAATCCCGACCTAGCTTAGTTCCTTTGCTCCTGGAGCTAATATTACTTGCTTAAGTACACATTATCATACCTTTTTAGAATCTACACATACCAGACATGTTTTTAAGAGCATGGGCAGCTATAGCACCATACTTTTTTTTCACAATCAAGGGTCAAAACTACAAGTAATTAAAGAAAACTAGAAAAAGTTACTTGAAATCTTAATTATAATAATGTTTTACGATAATAACACCTCTAAATGTAATAAAATTGAATAAAACAAGTTTCTAGAAGTACGATGCCAAAAAAATTACACAAAAATACCTTATAATTTTATTGAAATGGTTACCATTTGAATGATCAAAGGAGCAAAAACTTAAAAAAAACTAAAAGTATGTACCATTTTTACACTGTTGGTAAAACTGACATAAAAACTAGATTTTATTTTAGCCTGACATCTGGGTTATCTCCACTTATCGGATTATCCATTATTAATTAGACGCCATATTTTATTTTTATTCCCGATATCATATGTGTCTGCTAAATCAAATAGTATGAACAGTTCAGCAAAAATACTATTTTCGCTGGTGTTCATCAATTTATGTATGAAAGTAGACACTAGTCCTAGACACTAATGGACAGTGAAGTTGCTGTGGTGAAGAAAAATTTAGCGCGTTATATAAAGTACAGTGATGCAATATAGAGATGATGAGGATACGTAAATGGAACAGTTTTAGCTCATTTATTAGTTTTATTTGTGTACCTTATAATTAAATGTACTAAGTTGACGCTAACATTTAGGGTCGACGTCAAAATCAGTGTCGAGAATACGGCAGCATCGCTATCGAGGACACAAATAATTTTATTTAATTTGATTTTATACTTTTAATTTCCCCTTTCAATTATCCGCGCGCAGAAAGTTTGCCGATGTAACTCTCACTTTCGATTACCCGTATAGGACCGGTGGGCAAATGTGGTCAGTACCATTATCACAGCAAAATTGTACTTTGTACTGACTAAATACTTAGCCATCGGTAAACTTTCTGCGCGGATAATATAATTATATGATGTTGATCATTAATGACTTATCCCTTTAAGTTTATCAGGAGAGATTTAAAAACATGAATCGGCGCAAAAATATTAAAAAATATTTTTTTTATATTTTCAATGTCAAAGCAAATCAAAAATCATATCGACACTGCGAATTGATTTCCAATATATATATTTAGTTAGTTTAATGATACTTTTTTTATCTTAAGAACCATTTTACAATAATGTGGCTGTGGAGAGACTTACGCAGTCTTTTCCTAGAAAATCGAACATATATCAAGTTTGTTCATTCGAGAGTATTTTCGTCTATGGATATATTAATATCTTATTATATTTCTGCACGCATCTTTCTTGATTCACTACAGGTTATTTCATCCGTTCCCTGTCCCTTGGTCACTCTCCGCCTCATAGACATGACACGACGTGTCACGGAGTAATGAGTTGTGACTCACCAGGAGCGCGATGACCGCGAGCAGGATGAGCAGTACGGCGTACCAGTGGCGCAGCACCCAGCGCTTGAAACCCGCCAAGCTCTCGTCCGATAGCAGCAGCTTGCGTAACGTGGCGAGAGGACCCGAAGGGTCCACCTCGCGGCAACGTTGGAACACGTCGCAGTACCTGGAATGTTATTCATTCATCATGTTATAATTATCATATTTTTATCATCATTACAATCGTCATCATCAACGATAGAACTAATAAATGATAATTAAAATGTACACATTATTAATTTGTATTATCAAGTGAAAAATGTAGTGTATTAAATGAAGGTTTAGCATGTAATTACTGGGCTTGGCTTGCGCAATGAATGTTGCTCTCATTTTCCCCAATATATTATTCAAGGCAAGAGACAATACACCAGTATTGCCCGTGTTTCCACATATAAAATAATTTGACAATGACTTATTATTATATTTCTTAAGGTATGGGCAAACGAGCAAGCGGTTCACCTGATGTTAAGTGACCTCTACCCATAGGCATACCTGCGACAAGCAAAGAAATTGCAGATACGTTACGCCTTTAATGGACAGAAGAGGGGATAGACAGGAAAAATAATATTTCCTTTTATTCATACCCCTTCCCGTCCAATCCTCTTCCTTTTCCCACCCAATCCTTATTAGGATAGGAAGGGGAAAAAGGGAAAAAGACTACATTTGGACCTCCGGCACCTCACTCATCAGACGACAGTCAGAAGTTTACTTTTACTTCACGACTGTGTCTTCTGTGAGGTTGTGGTATTTTCCCGGCCCATTCAAGCGACAGATGTTGTTGATGCGGGCCCTACCACTGTTAAATATCTCTTTATTTATATGTAGAAGAAGAGTATAGGTTGTAGTTACCCAAGAATGATTCCGAAGTTTTTGCTCCACGTATTAACCTATAAAATTTATTAGGTTTTAGCTCACCCATTGTAATCGTTGCATGGCGTGCCCGGCTTGGCGTACATGTCGGGCACGTCGTAGGGCGGCGTGTTCCATTGGAAGGAGGAGCGGCAGGGGCCGCCGGGTGCGCGGCAGCACAGCTCGCATGCGGAGCGCGGGTCGTCCGCGCGCGCGCCGCATTGGCACGATTCCAGACCGTACGCCAGGCAGATAGAACCCGTACACTCCTGAAAATATCAGGACAAATTATGTGTACCTTTTCAGGCAAGTTGAAATCTTCTGACTATATTTTGATGCGGGTATCATACCGTGATTAAAATAGAATAAAATTTCGATAGAATGTGTTTGAGCTAGAATTGCAGTTGCTCTTTAAAATCTTTTTCGCTATGACCACAAGTGAAGTTTAATGAAAAGCAGAGCAGAGGTCAACGCAGATGATCGTAGTAGGTTTAAGGGATGACTGCATTTCTAACGGGCAGTTTTATGTAGCCATTTCGAAAATTCATTCCAAAAACAATCTGGTGATATAAGTAGATGGGAAGCGAAGTGGTTGTGAATTAGGGAAAAATATATCTCTACTTTTTCTCGTAGATAAAATATGTGTATTAGAAATACAAGGTTTGTGAAGTTACGGTCGTTATAGAAGGAAAGAAACATCGACTCACTCCCATGAAGCAGACGAGTTCTTTGTCGCAGCGCGTGCGGTTGGGCTTGTGTCTGCTGGCGGGGCAGGCGGCGCGGCGGCCGTCGCAGTTCGCGGCGTCGCGGCACCCGTTGTCCGACCGGCACTTATCACCGAACTTCAATGTGCAAGACGCCGTGCAGCACGGACCCTAACATGGATACATTTTATGTTAATACACAATACGTACCCATATCTCTTGGATACTTTAAAACCCGTAGACCCATTATTTAGTCTTTGTGGTAACCATTTAAGAATATAATAAAATCAGTCGGCACGCAACCATTGTTTGGTTGATAAGTCACTCATGTCAGCTCCTTTAAAAATCTGTGGTATCAAGCTGGTTCTGAAGAAGCTAGGTGCGGGAGGTCGGTACCTGACTGGGGCTGCAGACGCTATGCTCGGTGAGCGTGCAGGGCTTGTAGTGCGGGCGCGCGGCTTGCGGCCGGCAGCATACGTCTGTGCACTCAGAGGCCCAGCCGCAGTCGCACTCTTCGCCCTCCTCCACCACGCCGTTGCCGCAGATAGCTGGCTGAGGCTCTGAAATATACAACACGTATATATATTTTTTGTTAAATGACAGCACCATCGTCCGTAATAACTTAATGAATTACAACCACTGGGATCACAAGTAAAAAAAATACCTGTAAAGCATCCCTTGGGCGAACGAGCCTTGTTGTTGAGGACGGGGTCGATGGCGCGCAGCGAGCAGGGCGAGAACTTGTTGTTGTTCTTCCTGTCGCCGCTGGTGGCGCGCGCGAACATTATGTAGTTACCGTCTTCCCCAAACGGTGTGCACATTTCGGGGTCGTGCTGGAAATTGTTAATTTTTGTTTTGACTACGGTTGAGATTGAAACGACACAAGCTTAAGCACAAAACCAACTACCAACAGAACACTTAAAAAGGGCCTTTTACTTTACGGAGCCCCCTTCAGATGCTTATAATTGACATTGGCTTTAAATTAAGGATAAACCTTTGCATAGCAGAAATATTTTCTATTTTACTTTTTCAGTAAATCTAAAATAATCGAACAATTTAATGAGAGATATAATTTCGTGAGTATCTTAGCAGCACTTACTGGTGAACCGAAGTTGTGCCCGATCTCGTGCGCCAGCGTGACGTGGGACACGGCGGGCGGCACGTGCTTGCCGTAGTTAAGCAACGTCACTATTCCCGTGTTCAGAGACTTCATACTGCCGCGGTAGTGCTGCAAATTTATAAATAATACTCATTTCTCACTCATTGCATTCTGTGTTACGTAAAATAATAGAAAAGTCGTAATAACATTTTAAAACTTAGCAAAGTGTTGAAGACTCAACTAGTGACATCACATTGAGCTGGTTTTCAGCGTCACCCTCACTCACAATAAATGAGTGAAAGCTACAGGAAACCCTAATAAGTGATATAAATTTCATCTTGCATTTAGAAGTTCGTTCCGTCTGTGTTTGAGTTGATTTATTTGATCAATCTAGTATATAAAAAGGCGCCATCGAAGCAATCAACTTACAAAGCTTAAATTGAACTAAGTATGTACGTGGAAAAAACTTACCCCATTCTTTTCACATACACCACCAGCGTTTTTGAGATCACCAGTCCAAGCTAATCCCAACGTGCCCATCTCGAAGTCTCTGTACGTGAACATATATGCTAGGCAGAAGGCGTCGTAGTCTTCCTCTGTGAAATAAAGTCATCCAATGAATACGATTGTAAAAAAAATTGTAGAAAAAATGACAGAAACTCAAATACCTGAGAACAGCTCCAAATATTTTTCAACGCCATAGTTATTCGGAAAACGATAAGCGGGATCCTTCAGAGCATCTAAAGTGTGAACTTTTATTCTTTTTATCATGAACGTTATATTGTCTGCCTTTCCATCTTGATTAAAATCTGAAACAGATAACAAATATAATTGAAATATGTAATGTGAAATGTCTCAGTCAAAATTATATCGACGCGAACGCACCTGTGACTTTATAAATGGCGTTAACTTTCTGTACGTGTCGCGTCATGACTTCTATACACGCTTCCTCCGAGCCGTATCTTTGGTAGAACATGTGATCGGCTTGCAGGTACACCAGGCACGTGGTCTTCCTAGGATCTACAGTGGCCCTTTTATTTACATGTCTTCCGTCGTCTGTGGCGTTTGCCGTCAGTACAGTATACCCCACAGGTTCTTTTTTAACGACGTCCTTAGTGACTGTCACAACACCCGCCTTAGTTTTAATGACTTCGACGTGAGTCTTTGGTTTCGGTCTCGTTTCTTCAGAGTCTAGTCTCACTTTAGTGATGAGGTTACTTTTATCGATTTTCGTTTTAGGTTTCCTAGTACTAAACTTGTCGAAGGGGTCGCTGTTGCTCGTGTAAGGTACATCTAGGTCCAAAGGTAGATCGGGATTTTTCTTCGGCTGGTCGTCTTGCATTTCATCTTCGGGAAGCCATCGTTTCTTCCGTCGATGTATTTGGCTCGTGAGATCATCTGTATTGTTATGTAAATTACTTTCTGTATTTGCATTGGAATGGTTGGTAAAGTTGAAGAGTTCAGCATGATGGCCCAGCGTTCGCTTTATGTGGAGGAGGTGAGATGCACAGTGCTGTCCTTCACCGTTCTTCTGCGGATGCTGGACGTCGGACCTGCGGTAAATGACGCTGTGCATGGCGGGGTGCTCGATGTTGTACCGCGACACGGGCTCCACGTAGTACTCCTCGCTGGTCGTCCATATCGTGCCGTCAAAGAGGCCGTCGGCGGTGATGACGCCGTAGACGTGCGATGTGTCGTCATCTGTAAAGAGTTGAACAAAAAGTTTAAGACTTCTTTGCAGTTTACTATTACCTTGTCCATTTTGATAAAATTAAAATCACCTACAAAGTCACAAAACTGCTCCAACGCAAAAATACCGCAGACTCAAATAAATAAATACGATAATTTATGCAAAGTAATTCCAGGTGCAAAGGGCCCCCGGGGACACTGAATGAATTAAAATCACAACTTGCAGCCGTTGGAGGAATGGAAACCGCTCATAAATAAAGGTAATTACAAATTCCCTCGGCGGCGCCTCCTCGTTTTGATTGATAAAAGGAAAAAATCGCCTGAGTGTGAAACGAGCCCTCTCGTGGCCTCTTTGTAAGAAAAAAATACAGCGAAATGATTTTCATAAAGTTTAATATTACTCGGGATTCATCAAAACGCCAGGTACGACTACAACAAAGGCCTACTCAAAGCGCTTTCTGAATTGAGATTAAAAACAAATGACTTCGAGTAATGGCTATGTATAATTTGGTGGTACCACTCTCAGCAATTTCACTGGAGGCTACAAACTTACTGGTGTTTGAGATTTGTGAACGGACACGCACGCAATACGCACCTAAATATTTGTACGTACGTACAAATATTAAACATACAAAATACCCCACTAATAAAACGAGACAGGGCTTAGATACAAGTGTTATTTTCCTTTATTACAAATAGAGTTGTGATATATGTATCTAGCTTATAAAACATTGAACTCATCAAGTTCATTTTTGCTTGTGTTTTTATATGATTTATAGGACTAGTGGATTTACGGCATTGTGCTGTAACTCTTCGGTTAGTTTTATTTTTATTTCTCGAGCTTTAGTCCCTAGAAGTGTATTTAATTTATCATTGATACTTACTAGGGAAGTCGCGGTCGAGTCGCTATTGAATAACATTCGAGTGCGTGTTCATTAGAACTGTCGCGGAGTCACTTATTCCATTAAACTTATAAAGTAATTTCATCAAAATTCACTTTGCGTCGCACCAGATGGGACGCGCACCTCGTAATTTCGTTTCATTAACTTAGTCATAGAATGTGGAAGTTTCTTCTTGTGTTTAATTTATTGTTTCAACAAGGCGGAAAATAATCCGCGAAATTTGGCTGAAGGGGAGAGGGAAAGGCGAAGGAGAAAGATTCGGGCATTTTGTAGATTAATTTTTAATTACTGTCGTAACTAATCGTGACTTCAATAGCTTAATATATTTACATATATTCCCGAGAAGGGTAGCCGTGAGGTAGGCGGCCGACCGTAAAAACGGTAGCCAAATCCATGTATAAAGTATGGACTCCAGTCATACTGTCATACATACCATAATACACGGAAAAAGGGCAGAGAGATGATGGTGATGAATAGCTTAACATATAAAATGTAAGGGACCACAATGACAAGCTTTTTTGTTCTTTATGAACCACAAGGAGAAGTAGAAATAACGTAGTAATTACGTTACTTACCTAGTATGTTGCGTGTTTGAGATGGCACACTATTCTTACAATTATGAATAGTATATTTATGATCAATTATAAATATGAATATGGATATGAAAGGGTGTTTGAGTATTGGACTTACAAACTATAATCCCCAGTCCAATCCAAATCCCAATTAATTAGTGAGACTACAGTTTTACAGTCATAGTATCTCATGCCAAGCCACCCACTAACATTCACCACCACCAAAATACTTAGTATTCTTACAGCTCCGTAAAGAAAATGGATACGTTCTTAAATTAAATTTGTGGTAGGAGATGGATGGACGAAATTTTGTAGATCAGTGTTGTATATTTATCTTAATGTCTTAAATTAATTTATCTCAAAGAGCTTTAACTTAACCAATTGCAAATCGCAAATAAATCGACGATTTAAGTTTTATGTTGAAATATCTAAAGGGACGAGCGTTATCGCTCCGTGGCAGCCCTAATAGCAAGGGCAAGTTGGGCCTAATTGCGAAACTAATCTTTTCCGATACTCACTAGGGATTATTTGAAGTTTTATTTTCTGGTTTGGGGCTACTAATGCCTACTACTATGTTTAATTTGTATTCGAATTTAGCGAAATAAATAAATAAAAGGACGCGGGTAAGTTCGAACCTACCAAAAAACGTTTCGTGTAAAATTGGTTGCCAAGACTCACCAGGTCATTATGTCACCTCTAGTAGAGCCAAGCCCCTAGCTGAGGTCCGATTTGTGTTAAAAAGTACGGAGTGGCCGTTTTGTGATCATGGCATAACTATTCCTTATTTATCATTTTCCAGAAATAAATTGTTTTCGGGCTAATGCCCGAAAAGATCTAGATCGGAGCTATGACGGTTCGCAAGTACGACGAAACGCTTAAATTGATCAAATCCATGTATCACAATAAATGCCAACACATACGGATGTATCTTTTTCTCTCGATTTTTGATATCTTTTGATTTACTAAATTAATCATGGACGTTACCTGGGTCACTTTTTTAAAAATAATTTAACTTCGTTTTTTTTAAGATTTTCATCAATATAATCTACTCTATACTATACTCTTCTATTTCTTAATCAACACTTTCGACCTAAGATGTATAATGAATGTGAAACACACACCTTCTAGTTTGCCGGAGTACACCTGCGCGGTGTTGTAGTGCATCGGCCCGGCCGACGAGTGGAACTGCACGTCCTCCGCGAACACAGAACTAGGGTCCGGCCGCAGCACCAGCCGGAACTCCCTGCCACAATTACAAGCAAATTCAATATCACACAATGACAATATAATATAGTAAAGGATACAGTATTTGAGGGTTATTAACGTTTAATACATCTTTTGCTCATTTTATTCAAAGTCGACCATCAGAAATTGAGTTTGAATTTGTAGTTATTTTTCAATATAGTCCTTCTCGAACATTGGTTTGCTTAGAGATAGGGGTCAGCAAGATTTTTATCGATATTTTTGTAGTTACAACGTATGATTTATATGCAACAATTTCAAAAATCGTCTAACGATACAAAACTATTTAGAACTTGGAACCCTTTTGCCACCTACACAAACTACCCAAACATGGGAGTACATTGACATTCATACGTCGCATGGAAATAGAAGAAACGAGAGAGGTGTGTCAGGATCGCGCCAAATGGAAATCCGTCATCTCTTCCTACCCCTTTCGGTTATGGGCGTGAGTATATATTTTATATATTTATAAAAAGAAGTGGTGAAAACATCGAGATGTTGCGTAGGTTAAAGCTATTTTAAGCCATGTCTACAAGCGTATTATTAAATCGTTACATTTCATAAATTTTTAATGAGCCATAAAGATTTATAAGAACCCCTGGGACAGATTGCGTGGGAGGCAAACTTTAACAGCAAATACGAATAGTCGCCATATATGATGCACGAGAAATCTATTTTCTTGGCCGCTTCAAAGAGTGTCGTCATAACGGCTGGGATTATGGATTCCCTTTCTGCTTGGCTGATTTTAATGTTGAAGTAAATGAGTGGTGACGATCGAGCGAGGGATCGTAGATCATTTTTTTATAATACAAGTTATAATATAAGTTAAGCAGAATTATGCTAGAAATTATTGATATTACACACAAAAAAAATCTCTTAGTTTCTTAGTATAATTTTAACTGTTATAAAAATTGAGTGCCGTCTACCTCTCGCAAAGATGATGCTTTTATATATTATTTTAGCATTTAAAATATAGACTCTCAAGTTATATCCATACACAGTAACTGATCCGTATGAATGTTTCGCATATTATAGATAATCTACGTATCTAATACTTAATTCAACTTCTTCTTGCGCTAGGTTACCTGACCCAATTTTATATAAAGTTAAACGGAATTGAAACAGTCCTTCAGACGACTACGAGTTAGATAATGCTATCGGCCCTCCCATTAACGGGAGTGCCGCGGATCTCACTACTTGAGGTCCTAAATTATCAGAACTATTAATCCTGTAATTGCGGGCTGCTCCTGGCACAGATGTGCGTTGTCGACATCGCAATAAATCTCTTATTAACTACCATTTACAGGATGGTACTCGTGTTCTATCGTTACCTAAATCAAATGGGTCTTTAATTCAGGCAAATAATGATAAGCTCGTTATTTGAATAGGCGTGTTTGGAGGGTGCTGCGGGAACGTTGGTCAGTTAACACCGGCTCACCGGGTGTCATGTGACAAACATAAATAAATATTTATGTTCATTAATAAATAAGCTTTTGCATAAACACTATGGCAAGTGATCATATTAAGTGGCAGTACGATCAAGTGGTGACAGGCAACACATATTAATATACATTCTTTTTCAAAAGGAAACTAAGATTGTTTAAAAATGTAAAAGCATATAATTAATATTAAAAATAAAATTAATAAGTTAACTACGTAACAGAAATTAAATTGAAGTTAAATTAAGTAACCAATAGTTAATTTACAAAAAAAACCCGACTGACTATTACTATGATCATCATAGCTATGATACTCCGAGGAAGAATAGGAATCTAATGACGCCTCACTATTCAAAATCCGTCAATCCACTCAGGCTACAGGAGGTCGCAAGTGAACGGAGATACATCCATACGCGCGAAAAACATTACCCGCTATTTTCCAGTCACGCCTTAAATAAGTCAAAGCGATCGACACGATAATGACTTAATTCCCTGAGCTGTAGGTAATTCGAGCACGGCCGCACCAGTTCCGGTAGTTAGTCACGTGGAGGGCGGCTCCACAGCGGAGCCTGATTTACTGCCGGTGAGGATCCCGGTTCCTCGGTAAATCATAATTAGCACCGTACGGAGTTACCGCTATATCAACTAATTTTCATCCAATACAAAAGTCGACACCTCGCATACGCTATATTCACAAGTTGAAGTCTAGACTTGTATAAAACGATAGGAGAAAAATAGACTACGGCTGAAGAGGACAGGATTACAAAAATAACATTTAATTAAAAACAAAACTTAAAAAAGAAGAAAAAGACTTAAGATGCAGGAAAATACAGGCTTCAACACGAGTTTAAGAAAGGCGCTTCAGTTCCATTCCTGGTAAATACAAAGCTTTGATATCGATTTTCAAAGGTGAGATTTTGAAGAAAGAGCATTCCTCGAATGAATTTAGGTAGCTTTCGCTGCGGAGATTTCTCTTGACATTGCGGACATCTTTGATCTGGTCTCTTTTGTTCTTTGTCGTTTCTTTTAATGGCCACAGTTGTGTCTACGTGTTCAAGCTACGGAGCTGCATTTTTCAACAGTAACAAGCTTTCAAACTAAGTCCATTGTATTAAGTTCGCAGTGTTAGCTTTTATTCGGAGTCGATTGTATTCTACGTACAACTTCTGGCTAACTAACGGTCTTAGCAGCGAGCTGAGTTTTAATTGAAAATGTTATTAGATTTGTATTAGGTTATTTCTAGCTTGAAACAGTTAACTATTGCAGTGATTTATAATTATTTCTTTATTAATTAAGGGTAAAAAAACAAAGAGGAGTTAAATTAGATAGGGGCAATTTCGCTATTATGTTAGAATTATCTTGAATACACTCAGGCTTACACTAGAATAGTATTTATTATACTTTATGTTTAATGTACAAATGATTTTAATTTAAAATTTAAGTCTAAATTTTCATAATGAAACAACAATCTATCTATAGTGACACGTGTGAGAGTTTTTTGCTTTCGTCTTTGAAATACGCGTCTTTATAATCACTACGCGTATACCAAAAATACGGTAAATCAAAGCCAACTGTCAGTATGAATAAGAAAGTTTTATTAGGCAGTCGGGCCGCTATTACGCCGCCCGCTTTCATTTTTGGAGGCGGATCAAACTGAAAAGTCTGTAAGAATCGCTCGTCGGACGCAATTTCCCAAAGTCATTATTCATTTCAAACGTAGACATGCTCAATTTCGTCGTCGAAAAATGTTATAAAAAGCGGTCCTAATATAAGACGCTACGTTTTTAAGACAATAAGACTTTATTATTGGATGGAAGTCACGATAACTTTGAGGGCAATAACCTACTATACTAGTTTATGTAAGAATCATTAAATAAATTTTGTACCAGGAGATGGTTCACAATAGTAGAATCCACGTCCTTATGTTCGGATCACGTATCCTAAGCTATTATGCTAGTGGTTTGCTATTGTTAGGCTTATGAACAATTATAATTGGGAAACTATAATTTGGTTTTAATTATAAATCATATGACTAATACACACAATGGTAGTTATCAAAATAACAATTAAATTAAATAATGAATACGATACATGTCACTCCCTGTGCTCTCCCTTCCAGTTTGTTCCTCATCTAGCAGAACCGCACGCTCGCTTGATTGCGCAAGTCGGTACAAAACCTATATCGTGTGCCGGATTTTTGATTGATTGCCGTCGTGCAATGT
>DWTW01001130.1:0-13427 GCA_018246275.1 Papilio slateri | reverse complement strand
GCCCATGGGTAGCGGTCACTTAACATCAGGTGACCCGCTTGTTCGTTCGCCACCTAATTCCATAAAAAAAAATCATCTCAATAAAGAAAAGGCAATAGCATCCTTTTGCTTTTCTAAAAGTCATGTTGTGTTCAATACGACAAGCGGGAACTGTAACTGTGAACTTAAACATCATCACTGTCAAAATTAAAAAAAATCATTATTTATAATAAAAAAATGCATTCACGTATATCCCTGCATCCATTCGAAGTTGTCCATGAGACTCCAAGCCGTGTACGCCCTAACGTCTGATCCTTCGTCAATGGCATTCAGCATCGCATTAATGTATTCCTTATAGTAAGTCACACGGTCATCGTCGTTCAAGCCTCCGTATGTAGCAAATCCGTTTTCAGTTATATAAATCGGGGGATTGTTGTATTCCTCTCTTATTCTAGTCAACAGTTTCTGGAAGCCCCACGGTACACACTGCGAAATAATATATGTTAGCTCATTTATTACATTATATGATATTTTTACATACACTTTTATTCTTTCCTACTTTGATATTAGGACAAAATAATATGATTGTCGTTTAAAAAAAATACGATTAAAATCTAGTGTGTCTAAAGTTCCACTTACCTTGGTGAATTCTGATGCACCAATTTTCCACTCAGCCTTTTGGTAAGTTAGGACTTCTAAGTCATCAGCGTATGATGGTACGTCGTGGTACCCATACACTGAATCGTTCCTGTAAACTATGAGTGTAGAGTAGTGATTGAGACCGAAGTAGTCTGAGCTGCCGCGTATATAATCAATTTCCTCTGGAGTGAACTCCGGGAGTCTAGATCTAGGATAGCCCTGCTCTTCGCTCTTGGCAGCTATCTTCCGTCTCATAGATGGAGGGAAGTCGCCTGCCTCGGAGAACACGGGATGAGTATACTGTCCCCACTGGAAAACAAAATTTGCTAAATACAAGAAGAGTATGATTTACAAAGGTCTACTAGGTCTAGAGCACTATCCACTAAGGTATTAAGGTCAAATTTGCAAAACTACTTGATCCTATCATTTTAATGACCTTGATAAATGAGTCTTATAGACTTGTGTTTAATTCATGGTCTGCTTGTTTTTAGCTATTTAATATTTTTGATTATGATATTCAAATCCTTGTACCAGTGATACGTAGTCAAATAAATGTATACGCAACTTACGTTAGCAAAGCAAACGAAATAAAAGCACGCGGGAGTGAATGAAAAAAAAAATAACCTGGAAGTCATTATTGTCGTTAGCAGCTTCAATATCGTCTTCAGTGTCCGGCTCATACCATTGTGCGCTGTATGAGATAAATATAACACCATCTTGTTCCGATCTGAACTCTTCGTCGTAGATATGATAAGCTCTCGCGTGGGCGAGAAGCAGATTCTTAGCGCACATGTACTCAGCCACGCCCTTGCTGTTCAGTACTGGTGCTTTTATAACATCGCCATAGCCCTGGTTGCATACTTGATATGGCTCATTTATTGTTATCCAGTATTTAACTCTATCGCCAAAAAGTTGAAATACTGTTCTTGCGTAGTCACCGAACCAGTCGACGATATGCGGGTTGGCCCAGCCGCCCATTTCCTGAAGTTTCTGAGGTAGATCCCAATGATAGAGAGTGATCATGGGTTGAATATTATACTTGAGCATTTCGTTAATAAGGTTATTGTAATATTGCACGCCCGCCTCGTTTATCTTATCCGGAAAACTGGTAGGTAAGATTCTCGGCCAGGACAGAGAGAATCTATAGAAATCTAGACCTAATTCTCGCATCATTTCGACGTCCCTTTCGTAAAGATGGTAGGAGTCATCGGCAATATCTCCGTTTGAACAATCCTTAATGATGCAAGGTTGATTGTGAGTTAGATGATCCCAGATATTTTCAGCTTTGCCTAATGTGACCAAAATTAAACATTGTAATGAAATGCGCAGCGTTAGATTTTAAACAATACATATTATAATCCACTCACCATCCTCATCCCACGCCCCTTCTACTTGATAAGAGGCGGTTGCAGTTCCAAAAAGGAATCCTTCAGGAAACTTCCTAGCATCGTGCCTTGCGCGATGGCTTTTGCATTCATACGTCGTAAAGCACAAAATAGTAAAACTGGAAATGAAATTAAAATGTAATTTACATATGTATATCGTAATAAGAAGTAACACAACAATGATGTCAATAAATTTAACGTTACAATTGTCTTCATACAAGATCACAAAAGTTAATGCAAGCACGTACCTACTTAGGTACATGTTTGGGAACTTTAGATCATCTTCAGAACTTTAAATGTATATGATGTAAAATTATACTTTCTGTCCTGTACTTTTATTAGCGTAAAGTGGGTTAATATACCCTATCCATTTTATCGTTATAGACTTATAGAGTAATGTGCAATGAAAAGGTAGTATACAGTATATGTTTTAAGTACACAATAATTCCTAAAAAAATACTTACATTAAAATAATATTGCGTAAAATTTTCATTTTGACATATTTTCTTCCAGCTCGATTGTAGGACACGATATAAGTAAAAAAGTATCACGTTTATATACAGCCTATATAAGGATGGCTATCAAATTTTCAAAGATAGTCTCGACGCATATCGCACTTGATGCTTGAGTTCAAGTTGTTTAACAAATAACTTTGAAATCGATCACTATTTTATCTCGATATTGATTTGTTACATATAGATATAGTAATAAAATAATCTTATTGTCATATATATTACATAAAGTTTTTATTACTTAAAAGTATTTCAAGAAAAAGGAAAGATGTCTGACAGAAATATCTTACTGGGAAGACTGACAAAGCAAGTGATTTAAGAAAGCCATATCCATCATGCCAAGCGGTAACCCATACATGCTTTTAGCTTATCTAGAATAAAACCACGCACATTTTGTCAGAGGATCTCATAAAAGGCAGTTATAAATTTAACTGTGACTGTCTAGACACAGTTTACTTAGCAATTAAACGTAAAATAAAGATAAAGTTAGATAATAAAAAGATAATTCAACTGACTTTAGAATGGTTTTCTCGCAGTAGTGGTGGATAGTATATTGCTTCTTAGTGTGTAGTAATCGTTACTAGAGCACGAACCCACGCCCATGACCTAAAGGTGTTGCATATTTTCCTTTTTTTTTTGAATTTATACGTTAAATATATGTTTTATTAAACAGCGGCGGAGGGTCGCGCGGTGAGCGATGGCGGCGCGGTGCGCTGCGCTGGCGCTGGCGTGGTGCGCGTGCGCCGCCGCCCCCGCCGCGCCGCCGCCCGGCACGCAGCCTCCGCCCCTCAGCTCTCAGCCCCCGCCCCTGCGCACCTGCGAGACCCTGCTGCTACGCAACCCGCCACCAATGCCCCCGGTATGCACAATCATAGTGTCGAAATGACTTTTCATGTGCCTTCGTAGATTTTTAGGTATCTTTTGCGGTAGAAGTGAAGATATTTATATCTCAGTTTTCACGCGGATAATTGAACAGTTAAATTTCCCAATATTGTTCAATTATTTTGTACGGTAGCACAAACGATTGGATTTTCTACGTTGATTTTTGCTTTCAAAATAGCTTATCAAACTAATTTTTTTAGATGGTCGTAAGTTCTAGAGTATTTGGTTATTGCGTTTTGTCTGATGAGTAAGTGTCGTAGGCCTAATTCTTGTCCTATTCTAATACGGAAAGGATGGGAAGGCGAAGGGGTTTGATGGGGGAGCGGATTGATAGGAAAAGGAAATATCATTTTGTTCTATTTATCCTCTCCTCTGGACATTAAAGGTAGGCAACGCATCTGGAACTCATTAGCTTGTTGCAAATGTCTATGGGTATCGGCCATTTAATATCGGATACCGCTTGTTCCTTTGCCACCCTCTTTTACATATAAAAAAAGAATTAGAAATATACTTACTATTACCACGGTGGTGTTTTACTGTTTATATATTTATTCCTTACCATCCTTGTCCTTTTAAAATCGGAAAGAAGTCAGTATGTACTCTTTTACATAATTATTCTTAATTAAAACATCAAATGCTGTCTGTGCTTTTTTCACTTGCTTTTGTTGTTTAATGGGAAGTAAAATAAATCTTACAATTATTTGTAACTTAATAGAAAAACCTAAAATAATAATGGAAACAAAATGTGCCTAAAGTAATTTCAAAGAGACGGGATTAAATTTGTAATTTTTGTGTATTCAGTGAGCATTTCGAGAAGAGTCTCTGTTTCGTAAAGGTGAATTAAGGCACGCGCGTCTTGCCGCATCGAGGAAAATTAGGTTTGAGTCCGTCCCTGCCTCGCTCGTGTCCCCTCTTACGGAGGACGTCAATGTTTTGTTTCACAGACCCTTAGAAAAGTTATTAGCGACTGAGGCCGTCCGTAATCCCTTCCACGTGCAGGGAGGTTTAAACCTTTTTGATATTTATTGAAGAAAAGATTCGGAGTTTTTGTGTGTATCGCGGCGACGCCTTTGAAAATATCTGCTTGTATTAAAATGTGAAAAAACACATGTGAACAGATGATATGAGCCCAAGCATTTTCCTATATTATTGTAATATTTTTGTTCATGTCGTTTATTATATTTTAATGTTGTTAATGTTAATTTGAATTTTGAAAAAGACAAGTTTGATTTAAATTTTTTTTTAAATCAAACTTGTCTTTTTCAACCAACCAACAACCACAACAACCAACAAATATATTGATGGTGGCAGCATGTCCGAGAACACGAGGCGACGGCGGTGCAGACTGCGCGGGCGCTGTCCGAGCTAGTGGAGGCGGGCGCGGCGGACGAGGACCGCGCGGCGGCGCTAGCCCGGGCGGCCGCGCGCGCCCCTCTGCAACCGCCGCCCGCTGCCGTCGCCCTCGGCGCCCCGCAGCTGCATCTCGGCGTGCTGTACCGCGCCGACCCGCCACGTCTCTTTATCTTCCAGCAGAACAACTCGGTCGCTTTGCAACTGTTCTGGAGGACTCTCGCGTCAGCTTGGAATGCGAGCGCCGTGATCTGGTCCAACGCGTGGTTCGCTTGCGAGGACGACGGCGGCAGCTGGTGGAGCGGCGCGGCGGCCGCGCGAGGCGTAGGCCCCGCCAGAGCTGCTGCGGCGATTTTTCGCCGCTTGCCCGCGGTGCAATGCGAAGACGCCATGTACGACTGGCTCGGCGGGCCACCACCTTGCGACCCCGACACTACTGTGTGCAGAGCTGTACCAGTCTTCGGTTCACCAAAGCGCCGTTTGGAGGTTAGAAAAATAGTTTCAAATCAGCACAGTTCAAGATTGTGTATTAGAAAATACGATCAACTAAAACCATTAATTCGTTTTTAAATTAGAATGTTCAAAACAGTATATCATAAAATGCAAATATAGCATTGACACTAAATAAATTGATAAAAAATAATAAATAAATAATAAAATTCGTTTATTTCGGACATTTGTCCATATAAAAAGGTAGTAAGACTAATACAATGGGCAATTTAAAGATATTAAATGGTTTTAATTATTATATTTGAGGTTTTTAAAAGATTCTTTTGACAGCGGTCCCCTTTAGTATTAAAGTAAAGCAATAAACATATTACAATAAACTCTATTGCAATATGTTTGTTCAATGTTGTCAGTATGAGTGCGAATGCCGCACGGGGCATTGGCGCGCGGGCGGCAATCGGGCGCGCGGCGCGGCTCTGGGCACGGGGCTGCGTTGCACGGCCTGCGCTCACGGCGGGGCCGAGTGCTCCGCGCAGGCGCACCGCGCGGTCCTGTTGCCTGCGGACCTCGCCGGCATGCTGCTCTGTCTAGTTATAGGAATCGTTATTTTTAAAAAGCGCAAATGTAAAGTAAGTACTAGTAGACAAGTAGTCTGTCTCCAAGCAAAAATTGTATGATGACTTTCTTATCAAAAGTTTTAGCCTGCGTATGGTGAGAGAGAGAAACCTTGGTTCTGTGTCGGATTACATTGCATTGCAAGTAAAATTGACGTCTAAACTGATAGCAATTATTTTCAGTAGCCATGCTAGATTACAAACTTGCCTAGGTTTCGAAAAAGAGTCCCGCAACATCCTGCATATTTTACGACCTACACAGTCATCAATACGCAAGAACCAAACGAGATGACGACATGACTAAACCTAAAGAGAGACCTACAAGCAGTAGAACTAAATAAAAACGCGCTAGGACGATAGCTAAGGACGGAGCTGCTACGTGGCTGGCGCAGGCGGGGCCGCGGTTGCGTGCGCGTTCCCATAGACCACGACATATGTGAGGTTTTGGACGGTGCGAGTCTGAAATAATCCGCACTAGCCCCCGCAAGTGCAGATATACGTAAGCATTTCGTCATATGTAAAAGAGACGATAGCTAACAGGGCTTGTAGAAACTACAAATTATAATAGGCGCTTATGGAGGAGTACTGAAGACTGCAGTTTCGAGAATCTTGAAAATAAGGGAAAATAATTTTTACAGGCTGTTGCAATGGGCATGTGGACAGTGCTGGAAGTTGTTCTTCTCGGAGCCATGCTGATGTACGCTTCTGTATGTATATAGACATTTATTTCTTTATATTATGTATATACAATTGTCATAGTTTCGTTAATATATAATTAACTGCACTTGTAGAGTCGCGCGAACCCTAGCCATCAACGCTCATTTTAGTCTATTAGAAACTCTATCCCTACTCTTAAGAGGCTTAAGCCTCGAGTCTTGGAAAAGTAAAACGCGGGTAACGACAAGCAGATAGACTCGTGGAAGCGGAAGGAAGATGAAAATAATGTAAACAACATGTTCCTTTGCCTCTGGACAATTTAAAAGCCTGTCCGTTGGCTTAAATAAGTACAAAAAAAAACAAACGACAACTTTGCAATTGCTTATTAGTTACAGATAATGCGCTCTTATCATAAATAATCTATTTTGTCATTGAATAGCTACATAAAATACTTCAACATTGTTAAGATATTATTTCCTTATGATAATAAAAAAAAACAAGCGATATCTTGGGGCTACTCACCAGGAGCCTTATCTTAGCGAACATTTGACAAAATATAGATATGGTTTGTCAAATTCCGCGAAAATCTACCCAAATCCCACCACTTGTTTTTTTTTTATCTCGAGCGCCATCAGTTATTTTTGTTGTGTTATTCCTTCGTGCCTCACAAGTTGTAAGATCTCCAAAACTAAAGGTATCATAAACGAAATTATTGAAAGTAATATTTTTTTTATAAAAATATACAAAGCAGAATGTGTATCAAAAGGAAAAACAATATTAACATACGCCGTAAACAATACATAATTACAATACAAACACAAATACTTCACTAAATTACTCTTCCGCTACATCGTTAGGACTGTCAATGACATAGAAAGTGTGGAAAAAAGCTACAAATACGAGATAACTTATATACAAGCCTATATAAGTATAGCGAAGAAAATATGTACCTATCCCAAAATCTACGTGTCACCAAGGAGAAGTGCAGAAGATTTGTTGCAGTCCATTTATAAGGTGCCATTGCAAGTTCCTTAACAGTGGTAGAGCCCGCAACAACATCTGTTGCAAGAACGGGCCGGCTCGACCAGTGAAATACCACGACCTCACAGAAGTCAGACGTGAAATAGAAGTATTCTGCGTTTCGCCTGCGTCGTTTCATTCGAGGGACGAAACGAAGAAGTTGCTCGAAGAAGTTCTTCTTCTTCAAGCACTAGAAGAAGGCTCTACCACTGTTAAAACCGCAATAATTATTGAAGTTGTTGGAGTTCTTGACTCTAAACTGTTGGTTTATATACAGTTTAAGAAAAATAATGGAGTTGTCTTATAATATCTTTTGGTAGGCGGCATCACAGTTCATATCAGAGGCGCGGTGGCGCTGCATCGTAGGCGCGTGGCTACGCGAGCTCGGCTTCGTAGCGTGCTACGGCTCGGTCGTGCTACGCCTGTGGGTGCTGCTCGCTGAGTTCCGGACGAGGAAGGCGCATCGGTGGACTCCAAGAGATGCGGAAGTAACAATTACTTTTGTGTATTTATAACAAGTAGATAATAAATTTCATTACATATTAAAATAAAAACAAAAACACTTGTATATACTTGTTTAAATGACAGAAGTCAATGATTAAGACATTATTATTTAATTCTCCTCAAAACATTACCCTCATTGCAAAATAAAGAAGTATCCCAAATTAATTATATTTGATTTTTGGATATATAGATATGCATATCCATAAGTACATATGTTATAAATGTCTTGACTGTAGGTTGTCTATAACATGGATTATAAGAAGATAATGCCTGCGACATTATTAATTTAAACTCGAAATCGATTGCAAATTTTGTTAGTGTCACATATTTCTTACGGCATTAGAAGAATGCTGAAACACATTGATGCGATGAGAACGTTGGGGAAGAGTGAAAAGTGTTGATGGGTCTGATCCAGTTACGTCTGCTGGTTTCTGCAGCTGCGTTCTATTTATCTACGCCGCTGAATGTTTAAGGACTTATTTAAGCAAACTTAGCTGTTATCGGTTTGTTATGGCCCTGCGAATTACTACAGAGTAGATGCTAGACGCAGTTTAAGCGAACCGTTGCAGGATTTCGCATTAAATGATGTTCCACGCGTATCAGACTAAGGAATTGTAACTATTTACCTATATCTCACCCCCACCGATCCTAGTGTATTATGAGCTGCGGTCTGGCCAATTTCCGATTCCGTACGCACCTTCCTTGACTCCCCACAAGTTGTTTCCGTTCCTTATCTCTGAATACTACTTAATATAACTCCGTATAATCTGCTAGGTGCTCCGCGTGGTGGGCGCGATGCTCCTGGGCTGCGCGTGCTATCTGGCGGCATTCACGGCGACGGCCGCGTGCGCGGAGGGCTGCGCTCACGCCGCTTGGCACCACGTCACCGCCGCCGCAGAGCTACTGCTCCTGGCAGCCGGGCTCCGCACCGCGCACGCCGCTAGGAACGCTAATGTTCCTTTCCAGGTATACTAGTTATATTTTACTCAGAAGATAACACCTTGCTTTTATATATTTATAATGTCTCCATTCTCTGTCCAATCTAATCTAGTCGGCGGTAAAGTGGCCAGTGCCTAATTAATCCGCGCGGCGCTAGTGTCTTTACCTTCTGTTCTACGCAGTGGTGGCGCACTATGTTATCGCCATAGCTGCTATGCCAAACCCAGCAGCTGTTACACGAATGGCTCGGTTAAACCGAGGATAACTAGTACCTATAGTATACGTGAGAAATGATAACTGAGATTCCGAGGACCCTGTTCATCATATATAAAAGAAGAACCTGACGGACCTTACAATTTACAGCTAAAAGTACTGGACCTAGGAACGTAAAATTATACATACGATCTGCTTTGATGATAAAAGCTAGCGGAAAATTTTAAATTCACATAAATTTACAGGAGCGTGGTTGGCTGGCGGCAGCACTGTGGGTGGAAGGCGTGTGCGGTGCGGGATGGCGCGCGGCGGCGGTGGCAGGCAGCGCGCCGGAGACGTCCGCGCTGGCCGCCACCGCACGCGCGCACCTCTCCGCCGGCGCCGCGCTCGCCTGCGTCCTCGCGCCGCGACTTTGGCACGGATACCGCACTAGATCACTTGCCCAAGAGGTATGTAATCCACATCTAAAGTCCATTACCCCGGAGGTACTTCAGGTGCTGACATTTGAGGAGTCTTTTCTTAAAGGTCTTGTAGGTTAAATTGCACTATTAGTTAGTCACGTGTAGATATCACTGTGTGTGATATTCCCAAGTTATTCCTCCAATCCCAATTACAAGTTGGTAACATTTCAATGATAAATAATACTCTCTTTAAGTATATAATCCGAACTCGTTTCAGGTATCCCGTCGCGGTCCAGCGGAGGGTTTCGGTGCGGAGGGCGAGGAGGAGCCGACATCTGAAGAGGTTCGGGCGGAGCTGAAGCGGCTGTACGTGCAGCTGGAGATCCTGCGCAACAAGACGCTACGTCGCGACAACCCGCACATCAGCCGGCGTCGCGGCGGCAGGAAACCGCCGCACAGGCGGTTCTCGTTGCAAGTATGTACAGTCACGTCTATAAACCACGCACTTCACGATAGTTAAACTGAAGTTAGTAGAGGATATAAATCGTAGTGTGATGAACTGGTACAAAGTGATAGTTTATCACTAAATCTTATTATATTATACATAAATTCACTGGTCATAGTGCTCAAACACGCCAATCTTAGAGGTTATACAACCGATTTTAAAGAAATTTTGTTGTACGGTTCGTTCGAGTTTGAAAGATAGGGTAATGAAGAACGGTAAAGATGGCGTTGTTATCAAGACCTAAAAAATTACATTTGCAAAGAAGAAAAAATTTTTACACTCCTTAAAATTTATCACACAAGAATAAACACAACCACAAATATTAAATACCCAGCTTTTGTTTTTTTTTTTTTTTTTGAAAAATATACTTGTCACTATCGCTTGTAATATTTATTTCTAATATCTGTAGAGATCTCTAAAGAGAGATCGGTAAAAGTACCGAAAAAGTATCATTAACAACGTATGCCTAATCTTTCGTCTTACAATTTCAATTTCGTGGTTCTTGATTCGGTTCGGAATGCTTGAGAACTGAAATTAATTGGTTTTTAAAAAGTATCTCGCTTAAATTAACTCACCTTATATGGTGACCGATTCAGTACAGCTCACGTTTGAGACCTGAAAAAAATTTATCATAAAACATCAAAAATATATTAGTATGTATGTCGATTATATTATTAATGTGTACCTCTATAGGGTCAAAAATCGTCCGGCAACGAAATCGCATTTTCATATACGATTACTATTATATCTTTTAATAAGTGGTCTGATTTGATAGGGTAATTTATGAAAATACAGTCTAAGCCATTGTTATATAGACGCAATATATTATGCATAGACCAGTTGTATTGTAAACAAATGCTGTTGAACAAGTGAATGCCGTTTTTTTATTGTATTCATCAAGAGATTTGGCCGTAATGCATATACAAGAATATTTGAGGTATTAAAAATTCTTCAGGCGTAATCGTTTGAGTTAGATTTTTAATATTATTTCTAGATTCCTCTTTATTATTACATACCTATAAATTTACAAAACATCCAAATAGATTGCCAGTTCAATGTTTATCCTTTTTATCCATCGATCTATTTCTTCTCCCCTATTATCTGTCGTGTGACCCAAGAAACAATTGGTTTTGTATTTAACATTGTATTGGTGTATCGTCCCTTTTGTCACAGAAATTATGATTAGACCATCTCATCCAGTAACTTTATCGATATTGTGCGGTGTGACAGTTAACTTAACAATAGGTATTGTATATTCTCGATCCTTCTGCATTAGTGTTAAATCTTCATTTTCATTAATCAAATGTTTCATATTTCATTCTCCTCCGACTTTAGAAAAAAGGCAGCCGCGAAAAGGTAAGGAAGGTGTACAATGTACCGCATGAAGAAATGTGGCCCCGCATGCCCCGTGGATACCCCTCCCGGCGAAGCACCGACTTGCTCAGCACTACCCTGTCTTACCTTCCCCTGCGCGCAGTCTCCCATATATTGTATGCTTTCCTTGTAATTTTGTTAACGTGATTATAAATTAGGGTCAAAAAAATTAACACATCTTTTGAATTATAATGAAGATTACATTGTGAATTTATGTTACCGCTCTTCTGTTTATTCTTTATTATGAAGTTAGCTGACGATACAAGTCAGCTAACTTTATTTTTAAATGCTTCAATCCTTTTTAAGTCTATCTTAATGTATATCTAAACATGATTTTTTGGGAAATAAAAAAAAATTATAGCAAATATTGAAGAGTCATTGTTTGAAAACGCAGATGTGACAAACAACCAACTTCTTTTACTTTGGGCATACTAAGTTCACACTGAAATATTTTTAAATTGCGGGAATTGAGTATAAAACAAATATATTATATAAACATTATTCGACTATATAATGACTATTTGAAAATAAGAACACTCTATACATATACAGGCTCTACAAGCGCGTCGCGGATGCAAGAACAAAACAGGTGCCAGTGCCAGTATGGCAGAGGCGAGTGAAGCGGGAGATGCTTCTAGAACTCCGGAAGACTCCGTCTGCTCTGGCGAAGGACCTTCGCATTACACAGACGGAGATCAGGCATGATGCGTCACGGCATGGTCCATCATGTTCCGTTGGAAAATATTATCATTGTTGTTAAATTTAGGTGAATTACGGCAATACGAATTGTTGTATTCGTGAGTCGCGAAGATTTTTGTACGGAAATGAACTGTATGGTATGACGGTTGTTAAAAAATGATTTGAGTACATCAATGTGGTAACTTTATTGTCCGTTTATTGCACAAAAATATACCATATCCAAATGTTACGTGTGTAAAATGAAACTCAAAAAAATTTTTTTTCAAAGATAGTTTAACTATCTTTGAAAAAAATATTTTCGCAATTAAAACAATTAGTATAAACCAACTTTTTTTAATTGCGAAAATATTTTTAATAATTAATAACATCAATGAATAATAATTTCATTTATTTACAAATAACTATGGTTATTTTTATTTTTTTTTACCAATCTGCGTTGTCTTGCGCAAAACAAGTTAGTACCTGTCACTAATAAAATTACGATTGAAACCTCAACAATAATTAATCAAACAATGTTATTTTTTTATAAATGTATCGTTATTTGGTTACTTATAGATATTTTAATTATCTATACGTAAATACTTTATATTTATTTTCTTCGATATTGTTTATTTCTAGTTACTGACAACGTTTTTTTTTTTAAATATTTCTCATACCGTTTAGCATATAATCCGTCTCTGTCTATCGTCCAGCTGTATTTTTGTTTAAATTCTTTTCTAATCTTTTTTCGGTAGGTTAAACTTTGATCTATAAATTATGACATATTTTAGATAGTTTTGGACAAATTAAAAGGGAAGTATGCGCTGAACGCGCTGTCCCATAAATCTTATTGTAAAATTTTAAATTCTATGCATGTTGTTGTTATATTAAAATGTTGTGTATCCTATAATAGTATTCCGAATACAAACCATATCCTACTGAAAGGCTTGAAATGTTGTAGAATCTAAATAGAATAGAGTTGTAGATATATAACTATATTCCCAAATGATAAATGTACCCGGCCTGATCAACTGACATGTTATCTATTTTAATCGTTTTTTTCTACTGTTTACTAAATTTGTAAATAAATGTGACTCTTTGAATGTTTATACACTCGTATGTATCTGTAAAATTGTATATTTCTTACAAAATCACTGTCGCTATCTCTTCGTATAAATATTAGAATTGCTAATATCTACCTTTATTTAGATACTTTGCATCTTGTATTAGGTGCGCAACTAAGTTCTCGCTTTTTTTCGATAAAAATATAACTTTATTATAAAAAAATGGTTATAAATGAATCATTCAAAGTATTGCCCATCGCTAGA
>DWTW01001129.1:0-13433 GCA_018246275.1 Papilio slateri | reverse complement strand
CCACGACCAGTCTGTCAAGACTGTAACGATAGAGAAGAAGAACAAACTATACACAACAAAGTGCTCAAAAAACATAACTTACTGAAATCTAAATACAGTCATGTTAAAATTTAGTGCTATAACTTAACACAAAATAAGAAATGTGCTCCGTTAAATTCTTCTCTCGTATTAAATGCGTAATCTTGACCGTCGAGTATTTATCCCGCTGTGGCATCAAGGCCCGTATCACAGTACGACAAGCGGTCGACCAAGGCGCAGGCCCAGTCACCTACGAATATTACAATAACGGTGCAAGTGAGGTTCATTAAAACTAACCTGAAAATGTTGCTCGAATTATTTATAGTGCTTTCAATTGTTTCAAGAACACAATTAACTAATAGTTATGAAGAAGCTTTTGTCGAAACTGTGAATGGTGATGAAGAAGCGACCCTTGGAAATGTATACAATGAAAATATTGTGCCTATTGACCTAAAGAGAACACCAATAAATAATATTTACGATAACATTCCTGTAATAAGTAAAAATAGTATTAATGGGAGACAAGGACGTTCCCATTTTAACAATCCTTTCATTGATATCATAGCCAATGTTCTTGGGGGTGCGTCCGGAACGAAACCTTCAGATTTCTTCGCCTTTCTGCAGGATCGATATCCTTTGCCTGGAGGTAAGAAATGCCAAATTAGGCTTATATTGTAATCGTAGACAGTTATTTATTTACGAAAGAAGATCTTATGCCCTAACCGTTAGCTTTTATAGTGTCATTGGCCCCGAGCCGAGGCAAATAAATGTGTATAAAATATAAAAGCGTATTTAGCATTATTGCTAAATACACTTTCATATGTGTTAAAAGCATTCCGAAGACAATCAACATGGCTACGAATTCCAAAGGGAACCGTTAATCATTTCGAAATAAATTTAAGCTTATTAGAAGTCTAGAATGTAGCTAATCTAAACAGGTTTTAGTCAAGTTTATTAATTAATTTTTGTGTAAAAACAGTACTTTACTGCAGCTATGGTTGGGTTTGTATCCAAGGACAACGAACTGTACATAATTTAAGCTGCAAATGAACAATTCAACAGCGAACGCAAAGAACATAGACTTCCATCTTCCATTTATATATGTCATATCTACACATTTATTTTCATCCCAATTAATATACTCACTCAATATGAAAGTATTTAATTACAACCAAATTGTAACATCGATTTTCTGGGAGGTCATTTACCGTTTCGGCCACTTAATGCAAATTAAAACGCGAGAAATACTTACTGCTGAGAACTGTTTGATCCCATTTCTGAAATCCGGCTGGTATATTTATTATTAACATGCAATTAAACAAATTCGCTATACGCCTTGTGATCATTACCAGCTAGACATTCCGTCCTAGTCTCTGGACCTTTGGCGCACAGGTACACGGTAAGGTGATGTCATTTGAACGGCATATAATTACAACTTACCAAAAGCAACGGCAATCAAACAATAAAACACGCGACTTGAATTCAATACGTTCGTGACGCCTTAATACAAAATCTCTTCCTTTAATTTGCTTACGTGCTTGCTACCTTGACATACCTTGGCTCATTAAAAGTACCATTATAGATACATTTGTTTATATTTCTTCTCGAACGGATAAACGAAATTCATTGTTTATCAAGACATTTCCGAGTGGAGCTTTAGCCGATATCCTATAACAACACAGTCGTTGCAGACTTCCGTAGCCTCCAAGTGCGGGCGTGACAGGAATATATTAAAATAAACTCGGCAATATTCGAAATATTTTTCATGCATACTCGGATAAAATTCTGTATTTCCTGGAGTTAGAAAATCGATCCCAAAAACTGAGAACTAAGAAACAGCCGTCTGTCTCGTTGGACTTTTCTTTATAGCATTGCCCACCTCTGGCACAGTTAAATCCAAACCACCACCTCGGTCGGGAGCACCTGAAAGACTTGGTGGTTTGGATTGAGATTGTGACGAAGCGTGTTTAGGACTTCGACTCGAGGATATCCGAGGTACTTTCGAGTGAGACATTTTAGGGGGGGTTTTCCTTTGCAGGCCTGCAAACTCCCCTACCGGAGTACGATTTTGTGATAGTGGGCGCTGGCTCCGCGGGCTGTGTCCTAGCATCGCGACTGACTGAGAACCGGAACGTGACGGTGCTGCTCATAGAGACCGGCAAGCCGGAGATGCTGCTCACAGACGTGCCAGCTATCGCGCCCTACTTTCAGGCGACTCCATACGTCTGGCATTATTATATGGAACCACAGCCTGGAGTTTGTATGGGTAAGTTAAAACAAACAAACAAAATATTTGCCTTTGGTTTAAGTTAAAGGCAATAAGCAAGGCAGGAATTTGTATGTCCTGCTAGCCAACTCATATAGTTTAATTATATATAGTGGTAAAACTGGTGTATCAGTTAGCATCAGGTAAGCGTCCTTTTCATTTTACAGTATTTTACAGTAACATGTTAATTCGAAATTCAAATAATAGTTCATTGATCGAATCAAATTAAAATATAAAATGTAAAACTATAAAGTAGTGTTTTGTTCTCTGACTGATCTTTACCTTTTCCATGTACACTTATTGGGATTATGAGACTCCTTGTGGTTTTTTTATGTGGTATATTTCATAATAAACAAACATATATCACAAGAGTATTTTTTCCTTGGGTGTAGTTGTGACGCGTACGGAAACGTGCCCTTGTGTGCGTTACGTTAGGCAGCGGACGGGTAGCGTTAGAAAAAAAAATAGATAATTGACAAAATAATTTGTTTATATATATAAATATGTATATATACACAAAGTTGTAAAAAATACCTGTTGATTCGAATACAATAAAATATAAATTGAAGTTCTTTAAATGGAGTAAATAGGCTTTTAAAAGAGCCGAAACAAAAAAAATCAATATCACAATATTTTATATATTCACTTTCTATCTTCATTACACTTTTACAGGTGTTGTACTGTATCTCGTTCATGATGGTTGTAAAACGTTCATAAATAAATTTTCTATTTTCCATATATTTTATTTAATGTGTTTATTACTTACTAGCGCCCCACTCCACATTGTGTGCTTTACAATGAATGTAACAAAAAAAATTAAATTATTTAAGACTAAAAGCTGTTAACAAGCAGATTACAAAGAACTGAAAAAGAGTCAAAATTCAAGTCAGATACCCTTATCCAATCTATCCTTGTACTACTTGTTTCCCAGGTATGGAAAACGGTCGATGTTTTTGGCCTCGCGGCAACGCAGTCGGTGGGACGAGCGTGATCAACTACATGATCTACACCAGAGGCAGGCCCGAGGAGTGGGACCGGATAGCTGCCGCCGGCAACTACGGATGGTACTTATATTTCAACTAGCTGTGACCACTGGTTTCAACCGCCGTTTAATTTAAACTAAGTCAGGATACGTATTTGTAAAGAATAAGAGTACTCCGGAATAGACGATGTTTTTCTAAGGTATAAGTGTGTGTGTATATACTAATTTTCTACACAACCTGATCTAGATAAGCTAACATTTGTCCGTGGGGAAAACATTTCATTGACCTAACGCGTCGCCCGCACTGTTGCATCCTCGCTTAGCGGTATTTTTCTTTTTGCTCGGCTCCTAAGAGTCGTTGCGTGATGTTAAATAGCCCATAATTAGGCTGTTAAAGGCAAAAATATATTCACATCCGATTGATAGCTCCTGAGATTAGCGCGTTCAAAAAAACAAACTATTCAGCAGCAACATTGATTATCGGGCCATTACTATATTATATTATCGATAGTAAAGTAATGGCCCGAGCCGAGGCTGCCAAGGAAGCCCTCGAGCTTACAAAGGTTTAGGCTAAGCGTCTTCTGCACTATGCCACCTCAAGCCCGGTGTACCTTTAGGTTTTCGACAGCTACAAGACAATGACAAAAGACAAGACAATACTATAAGACAACGACAAAAAAGCGACCTAAAGACAAATATTGGCCAAGCCAGTCACAAGACAAAGAGTAAATATTTTTTATTGGTATAGCTACTCTTTACTATTAGGACAGGTCAATTGCTGTTATTTAATAAAATGCATACAACCATGCGATTACAAATAAATAGCATATCTACATATAAAGAGACTTATACATATATACAAACTTTTATATTATAAATGTATACCCTCGAAAAACTCAGTGGGTCAAATACGTCCTTCAAACAAAGATGCGCAAAGATTTGCATCCCATTGTTGAACGGTTAACAATAACAATACCCTGATAACTAATAGTTTAGTTGTATTTATGTTAAGCGCAAATGGTAAAACGTACTTGTTGAACGTACATAGATACATGTAGATAATTTAAAGTTGTTGTTTTAAAGTCATTCTGTTTAACATCGATTGTTTTGAAAATATAAGAAAAAACAAAAGTAATACGACGAATACAGAAACACTAAGAGTTCATCAGAAGAGTTCAATGCACGAAAATGAATGCGCAGAAGCCAGAGTAGTCGTTTTTTTAGCATAAGTCAGCTGACTTCGGCCATCAAGATGCGTGAATCAAATTAAATTAACTTTTAGTATTAACTACCGTCTCGCTTGCTTTTAAGAACACCTGTATGTCTTAAAATAAAAAGATAAACACTCGGTATCTTTAATTTTTGGGTCAGTAATTTACTAACCCAAAAATTAAAGATCTATCTTGAGGAGACGTCGGTGTCCAGTAAATTAATTCAATAGATATCAAAACTACTTTTTTCTGCTCTTTTAATAAATCCTGTGAATATATCAGAATACCAAACGATATTACAAGCGTGTCTTGGCCATTAAACTTAGATGCCGCTGTTTATTGCTCAGGCATATTACATCTGACCACAGCGGCGTCCTTTCCTTGTACAGTGTAATTAATGTTTATGACGTGAAATTGTCTATTGACATTAGCTCTCTGTAGAGCGCGTATAAGTAGAGCGCGTATAAGCGCGAAGGGAGTCGTGAGCGTGCAAGTGTCTCGCATTGCACGCAAATCTCATGTAAATGTGATTGCTTTGCATAGTACCTGCATGTTTTGTTTTTTTACAAATTTTTGAAGAGCTTCGCTCGCATAAAAATTTATTGAAATATAGTACAATATTTTAATACACACTAATTAGTGTGTACTAAAATCACTATCTACTACTGCTATAATCACTATTAGTACACATGTTTTATATGTTTTACTGATCTTATTTACATATCTATGTCTGAGTGCGAGTGCTATTTTGATCGATTTGAGATCTTTCGATTTAGAAAAACTTTCGATACGCAATCGTCGAATCGAATCCCAAATGTATTTCAATAATTATTTTCTATGAGTTTCTTCTTTGAGAGTTCTGCGCAAGTTTTATTTATAATTGAACAAGTAAATTTAAGTAAGTTTTTCGTTTGCAGGTCATACAACGACGTTCTCAAATACTATATAAAATCAGAAAGGGCCAAATTGGATGGGTTCGAAAAAAGACCTCACAGAGGACGAGACGGAGTGCTGCCTGTGGAGTTTGTTCCAATAAAGTGAGTATATTTTGTCACTTCATACTTCGTCTTTTAGAGTCACTTCTAAGTTCAGTTTACAATTGGCAATGAACTATTTAATTCATGAAGTTCATGCATTCCATTTGATGCTTTTCCAAAAAAATGTTAATGCATTTGAGCACTTTAAGGAAATACATAATATTATATTTTTAAAGATACAGGTCTGCTTATGTTTCATTTTTAAAATTTTAACCGTCAATCTATAATAATAATGTTATACTACGTTTGTATTTGCAATACTTACACATTTACCATAGTATTACTATAAATTATATTAAAATATTTTCATTTTAGAACCAAATTAATAAAAGCCTTTTTGGACGCTGGAAGAATACTCGGACATCCGACAGTCGATTATAACGCCCCAGAACCAATGGGATTCGGGAAGGTCCAAGTGACAATGTCTGCTGGACGCAGATACAGCGCCGCTAAAGCTTTTCTACATACTCACAAAAAGAGACCAAATTTGCACATTTTATCTGAAACCAGAGCAACAAAAGTTTTGATAGATCCTCAAACCAAAACAGCGTACGGTGTTGAATATGTACACAATAACGTATTGCACAGAGTTACGGTTCGCAAAGAAGTCATTTTGTCGGCCGGACCTATCGCATCTCCGCAATTATTAATGTTATCTGGCGTAGGTCCCAGCGATCACTTAAACTCGGTTGGGATAAATGCTATACAAGATCTTCCCGTAGGAAAAACTCTTTACGATCACATTTGTTTCCCCGGACTTATATTTACTCTGAATGAGACGAATATCAGCTTCCTTGAATCTCAGGCAACTAATATATATACAGTAATGCAATGGATTAAAAATGGAGACAGTACAATATCATCACCAGGCGGGGTAGAAGGAATAGGATATATTAAAACTCCAATTTCTGATGACCCAGAATTAGTTCCCGATATTGAACTTATAAGCATAGGAGGCTCTATTGTATCAGACGGAGGACCGGGAGGCAGTAAAGCTGTGCGAAAAGGAATGAGAATAACAGATAATATTTTCAATAATGCATTTGGGCCCATAGACAACACAAATACGTGGAGCACCTTCCCAATGTTGTTGAAACCAAAATCTGTTGGTTATTTGGAACTGAAAGACAATAATCCCTTCAGCCATCCACGAATGTATGGGAATTATTTAACCGATCCCCGTGATGTAGCGACATTCATAGCAGCAATTCGACATGTACAAGAGTTGACGGCGACGGATCCATTTCAAAAATTTGGAACCAAGTTGTATCCAGCAAATTATCCAACTTGCAATTCACTGCAATTCAACTCAGATGAATACTGGGAATGTGCGGTGCGTACTCTTACGGCAACGTTGCATCACCAGGTGGCAACTTGTCGTATGGGACCACAGGGCGATCCTTTGGCTGTCGTAGACCCTGAACTGAGAGTGCACGGTGTAAAAAGATTACGTGTCGTCGACACTGGAGTAATACCAGTCCCTATCTCCGCTCACACAAATGCCCCCGGTATAATGATAGGTGAAAAAGCAGCTGACATGATAAAACGATCTTGGAATATTTATGTTAAACGAAATAATTTGAATATTGATTGATCTTGTTTCAATTAAAAGGTTCATAAAATATTAAAAGGTACACAAAACAAAAACTACACTATTTCATTTACACTAACCACACATCACAATGTTTCCAACGCCATATGAGTATCAGGTTCGTTGCCAGGTTTGTAAATAAGAATTAGAAGTTGGGTCAAAATGAGAATATTAGAAGGAAAGAGAAAGTTTCACTCAGTAATCACTAACAATCGGCTAACCACCAGCCGATACCCAGAGGCATCCGCAATAATAAAATCACATTATCAATCTATCAAGATCACATTATCAAGATATAAAATCGCATTACCAACATTTATGTAGGAAGGAAAAGAAAAGCAAAGGGATGGAAATAAGAAATACACAAGATTTAACACCTAGATTTCGCCCCAGTTTTCTGAAATGCTGCCTGAAATAACAGAGTGGATATACCAGTTACATCCACACTGTTATTTCTCGGTTTAGATAAAAAGCTTTAGAAATGGTGAGATTAATTTGCAAATATAAATAATCCACGTCTGAATAGAGGATGTGAAATTCCAAAGCAATGAAATTAATAATTTAGCAATACCATTGAAAACTAAATTATTGCTATTATAATTTAAAAGGAGTTACAGAAAAAGTATCCTTACAAAAGAAACAATGTCATCTTTATATAACAGAAATAGAAGATACCTCAATCCTACTGCATCTTCCCTTTTTTACATATAGCATTTATAGATAGTTATGGTGCGTTGATATATATTAATGATATTCATTGCAGAGATTAATATACCCTTAGGAGTTTAAAAACCAAAAATAAGTTAGAAATATAGGTTTCGCGACGATTTGTTAACAAATAATTTAATTCTAGCTTTAGCCACTCCTTTTTGGCTCTGTGTACGTATCATCTGTGTGACATCGTGTGACATCATCTGTGTGACAAAATAAATGAAACCTAATCTCGAAAAATATAAATTTAAAACTTACTTACACTATCAGATTGAATATTAATCACCCGTATTAAGAAAATTGTTTGTATAAAAAACTAAGAGAAACAAAAGCTGCGATAAACCTATACCTGAGATCAGGTCACTAACCGTAATGCTATTTAAAGTCCTACAGACAACGTCCTTAAACGCAATAAAGATAAAATCCTTAATTGGACTCGTTAGAGAAATATAAGAGTCTGCTTGAAGCTTCTTTACTTAGCAAATTTATACCGTGCCCATCACTAAATCTTTTTGAATTATTTATTTGTTTATTTGCAATACAGCATCCAGTATTAACATGAATTAAAGAAAATTAAATAACAATTACCGAAAAATAGTCCTACCACTAAAAAATAGTTCAGACGGAAAATAGGGATGAAATGGATCGTATCTGAGACCCATCGGTTCCCGAGTTTGGGTTATAGTGAAAGTCATATTTATACGCTTGGTAAGAATCAGTTTTTGAAAACTTATTCCTCAAGACAGTACTATGGATCAAAATTATTATCTACGCAAACGAAGTGGCGGAAGCCAGCAAATAGATCACTTTCATATGTTTCATGCCGTGTTTCCAATTTATTCTGCATAGACATGCAGACCCTGATTGAATATTCGGATTCGAACCATTTTACGATTATATTTGCATAAAAGATTAGCGCCAATAGCCTAACGGTGAAGGGTACGCCATTCGACTAATGTCGTAAACAATGTCCAACTAAGTTTAATATTTGTTTGGGCATGGTTAAAAGAAATAATAGAAAATTATTTCGATAATCTACTAATATTTCATATATATGCCCGAGGAGGGTGGACGTCAGGCAGACGGCCGGCCATAAAAAAACTATAGCCAAAACCTATTTATTTATTACAGTATGGACTACGGTCGTACTGTGCCGACCACACATAAGAGGGAAAAGGACTGAGAGATGATATGTACGACTATTTTAAGCAAAGGCATCCAAGACTTGGCGACCAAGCTTTGACTTTATATCAACTATACCTAAAGAAAGTCTTAAATATAGTTATGAGAAAACTCACAATTCACTTCTTGAAATTAAAACCTCAGACCATAAAAATGTTCACAGGTACCTCCTAGACTTTAGGTTTATCTGGCAAAGGCTTTAGTAAAGAAAACAAAGAAAAAACATTAAGAAAATAAAGAAAGTTTTAATGCAATATAAGTTAACTAACCATCGTGGCGCAGTTAGCCAAAATGGGCCTTAGCCTCCAACAATAAGAGTCTCCCACTTTCCTCGATCCCGCGCCATCTCTTGATCTTAAAGTTCATGCAAGATCTTGTCAACCTCATCTTTCCAGCGATACCTATATGCACACTTTACCCTTTCGTTCGTCATCCATTCTTTCCAGGTAGCCGAGCCAGCGGAATCTGTGTGTCTCTCCAATGATGTTCGGCTAGGCCACCAGTTCCACGATTTCTAGTTAGTTACAGTTAGTTTTCTGATCGGCCAAGTTCCATCCTCTGTCCGTACATCACTTAAAGTTTCACATCAATATAAATTACAGTTACAAAAAATAAATTTAAACTAAGTTAACCTTACTGTTAATTAAGGTCAACGTTTTTGATTCGATGTAAAAAAAATTAAACCGGTCGACGAATAACTTTGAGCATATTGCGAGGAACCTTAAGATGAGCCCACATTCAAATACGAGTCGAGTCACGGTAGTCCTTTTCTCTGGTAAATTAAATATTAAATAATGTATTAGTGATTTTTATTTTGTAGTTAGTTTTATTAAATAATAGCAACTAGTACAATCGGTAATAGTGTACAGAAAATTATTAAAAATAATTATTTTTTAAAAACAACAAAGGTATCTAATTATTAAATAAAGAAATGTTGTGTTTGTGTGATGTAAAAAAAAGTATTTCGAATGTACAAAGTATATAAAGAATGTTTCAAAATTTAATTAATGCATAATGTTACTAAACAAAGTGATATTAGCTTTGATATTAACAAATAGTGTACAGACTGAAAACTATTATAGTAAATATGAAAATGAAGCAGCAATTCTGTCGGAAGAAGAAAATATATTTGCTCGTTCCCAATCATGTAAGGAATTTTGTCCAAACCGGACAGCGAGGAACAGTAGGGACGTACGGGAAAAACCTAGGAGTCAAATCTTGGAAGCTATGTTAAAGACGCCAATGCTGCAAATGTATGCCAATGAACCAGATATTTTTTCAATACTTCGGGATCATTACGAGCTCCCTAAAGGCAAGTATAACTTATTACTAAAATGCTTTCGTCGGTGTTAACTAATGGGGCTACTTTAAAATAAGTGTAATCCCTCAAGACTTCTTCCTTCTTATTGGGTTCGTCACTAGAATCCCAAGACAATAAGTTCTGGATTTATGGTATCAGTTATAGATTGGGTAAATAGTCATTTGTAATTATAATAACAATTTTTCCCGACATAATTAGTGCCTAAATAAGCAGTAATACAGTATAACTGACAAAATTACCTAAAATAAAATGCATTATTGTTAATCGCCAAAGATCTATTGAGGCTCCAAATATGACAGAGGATGAAACCTTTCGCACAGATCAGGTACACGGAAAATTAACGTTTGATAATTTTGCCAACCATCCCATAAAGTTTGGACCGGCTAGAAACCAAAATTGTAACTTACTAGCTGCTAGGTTCTAATTAAAAAGCAAAATAACAATTAAATTCACAAGACAGCGAGTGAATTACATAAGACAGCCGTCATTTGAGAACAGCGTTATTTACAAGTACATGTAAAACGAAGGTTCAATGACATGACACTGGTAACTTATAATTAAACAAAAAAGTATTAAACCTTTTTGTGACTCCCATAAGTCGATGAAACAATTTTTTGTAAATTAATTTACTCTTCACTAAAGTATGAACATTCTTTCGTATAATTTGTTTAAATTCATTTTTTTAGAATAATGCCGATTGCAATGTTACTGAGATATAAAATGCTAGTAATAGAAAATAGGGCAGTAATGTAAAACAGACTCTAAGGGGGTTTAACGGTTTTTTAATAATTACCTTCATTAAAATGAGTTATGAAATTATTGTACTGTCTTCTTTCACTTTTCTTAACTTTCAAATTTATTCAAATAAATTTAATCACGAAGTATGCAAAAATTAAGTCTAAAAGCTCCCGTTACATTGACAGGATAGATTAGTAGATAAATAAAAATCAAGCTAAGTTTTTAACTTGTAAAAAAAACACGTCTACTCCTATAAAAAATAACGCTTATTAAAATAAAATGAGTTCCGTTAGTTACCGCAAACTTGTTTTTGCGTACGCAACGCGTGTGGAAATATTATGTAGTGAAATTGATATTATTTGAAATGTACGCCTTTTTTATCTGGAGGTAATCAACGTTAAATTGAAACCTTGACGGCTCCCCTGCAATTGAGGTACCATACAACAATAGACGACTAGATCACCAAGGCCGAATGAATAAGATCCCTAATATGGTGGACATATATAAAACAATATATCACAAATATTTATATGTTTACGTTTAACAGGGGTAGAGCCCGCAACAACATCTGTTGCACGAATAGACCGGCTCGACCGGTGAAATACAGAGATCTCACAGTAGACAGGCGTGAAGTAGAAGTATTCTGCGTTACGTCTGTCGAGTGAGGTGCTGGAGGCCTAATTCTACTCGTCGCCGTCCGTTTAGGTGCACATGGGCACCGGTCACTTGATATAGGGTGAATGTTAGCGTTTTTAATGTTATATGTCTTGGGAGTCTATACAAAAGTTCCAAAATTTATTACATATTTATTTATTTTTCGACCGGGGTCCTAAAACTACGACCAAAACAGTAGTAGAGCCAGCAGCTACAGCTGTTGTACGAATGGGCCGACGCGACCGGGGTAACGAACTACCCCGGTCGCGCCGGCTTCTATTATAATAATTGGATATTTTTTTATGGAAGGTGGAAAACGAGCAAGCGGTTCACCTAATGTTAAATGACCGCTACCCATAGACATCTGCAACAAGTAAATAAGTTGCAGATGCGTTGCCAACCTTAAATTAATGGACAGAGGAGGGGATACAAAGTAAAAGGATATTTCCTTTTCCTAACGATCCCCTCCCCGTCCAATCCTCTTCCGCTTCCCATCCTTTCCTTAGTAGAAATGGATAAGAAGGGGAAGAGTACTAAAATTAGGCCTCCGGCACCTCACTCATCAGACAAATCGCAGAATACTTCGACTTCACGCTTGTCTTCTGTGAGGTCGTGGTATTTCACCGCTCGAGCCGGCCTATTCGTGCAACAGACGTTGTCGTTGCGGGCTCTGCCACTTACAGATATTACTATACTTTCAGGATTTAGAGGCCCTTTGGTGGAATACGACTTCATAGTGGTCGGAGCGGGGTCGGCAGGGAGCGTGCTCGCTTCCCGGCTTAGCGATCGCGGTAAGGCGACGGTACTGCTCTTGGAGGCCGGCATGGGAGAGTCATTGTTGACAGGAGTGCCCGTACTCGCACCACTGTTCCAGCGAACGGATTATGTGTGGCCGTACTTAATGGAACGCCAGCCAGGAGTTTGTATGGGTGAGTTGTTATTTTGTCACATCATACATTATCTATTTTTTTTATTGGCATCGAAATGTGATCACCGTCATTTGCTTGGTCGCTTCTTACGGGCATTGTAACTTACAATATCACCATAAATTTCAATTTTATACATTATTTCGACATTCCTAAACCAAAGAGCAAATATTCTCAAATACAGTCACTGATGGTAAGAATTAAGGCCATGAAGTTATTTATAAGGAAAATAAAAAAAAGTAAGTAAAAAAGGTTACTCATTTAAATAATAATACCATATTTAAATTAGGTGTAGTGTTGCGTGTTAACAGTTTTTGTTTACTTCTTCAAACATAAGGTGTACATTTTAGGAAAATGTTAAAACTATAACGAATTTTCAATGTCAATTTTTTTCATAAATATTAAAAAAATAACGCCTACATTAATATTAATTTAATGAAATGAGCATTCGTTTAAATATAAAAGTTCGGACTGCACAGCGTCGGTGACTTCTATGTTTAAAAAGAGGACTTCGTAGTCCAGCGATTAGAGTACCAGCTGTTAGGGTTAGGGGTGTTAATAAATAAATATATAAATAAATATGCACTCACGCCCGTAACCCAGAGGGGTAGGCAGAGACCACGGATTTCCATTTGGCGCGATCCTGGCACACCTCTCTTGCTTCATCTACATCCATACGCACCCATACATGCTCGTCGGTTACGGGTACTCCTTATATTGCCTTTCTTTAGTATGTCACTAATCTGATCGATATAAGTTCTTCTGGGACGTCCCCTGCCAACACTGCCACTCACTT